>OOFC01045628.1:0-40842 GCA_900323345.1 Pseudochromis fuscus
TGTCTCTCTGTCTCTGTCTGTCTCTGTCTGTCTGTCTGCCTGCCTCTC
Source organism: Pseudochromis fuscus (assembly GCA_900323345.1). NCBI lineage: Eukaryota > Metazoa > Chordata > Actinopteri > Pseudochromidae > Pseudochromis > Pseudochromis fuscus. The sequence goes on from OOFC01045628.1 coordinate 49, forward strand.
TGTCTGTCAGTCTGTCTCTCTCTGCCTTTCTGTCTGTCTGTCTGTCTCTCTTTCTGCCTGTCTCTCTGTGTCTCTGTCTGTCTGTCTGTCTGTCTGTCTGTCTGTCTCTGTCTGTCTGTCTGTCTGTCTGTCTCTGCCTCTCTGTCTGTCTGTCTGTCTCTGCCTCTCTGTCAGTCTGTCTCTCTCTCTCTGCCTGTCTCTCTGTGTCTCTGTCTCTCTGTCTGCCTGCCTCTCTGTCTGTCTGTCTGTCTATCTCTCTCTGTCTCTCTCTCTTTGTCTGTCTGTCTGTCTGTCTGTCTGTCTGTCTGTCTGTCTCTGCCTCTCTGTCTGTCTGCCTGTCTGTCTGTCTGTCTCTGCCTGTCTGTCTGTCTGTCTGTCTGTCTGTCTCCGCCTCTCTGTCTGTCTGTCTCTCTCTCTCTCTGCCTGTCTCTCTGTGTCTCTGTCTCTCTGTGTCCCTGTCTCTCTGTGGTTAAAGTGCAGACACGTTTCCGTTCCAGACAAAACAAAACTCAGGCCAAACCAGCTTGAATATCTGCCCCCCTCTTTTACTCATTTTTCACCTCACCTCTCTCTCTCCACTCCTTCACCTTTCCATTTTACTATTTCCACACATGGCTTCTCATTTTCATCTTTGTTTTCCCTCTTGTCCTTCATTGCCTTCTTTCCTCTCTCCAGACCAACACACTTGCCCCACAGATAGATTTAAGTGCAAGAACAACCGCTGCATCCCACTGCGCTGGCTGTGTGACGGGGACAACGACTGTGGAAATGACGAGGACGAGTCCAACACCACCTGTTCAGGTACACAAACAGAGAAGAAATCAGAAGGGTGTTTTTTTTGTTTTCTACATGTGGCATTAGCTCTGGTATGTTTGTCTTTCAGCCCGTACCTGCCCACCCAATCAGTACTCATGCGCTAGTGGGCGCTGTATTCCCATTTCCTGGACATGTGACCTGGACGATGACTGTGGTGATCGGTCAGATGAGCCTGCGTCTTGTGGTTGGTCACCTTATTCTCACTCTGTAGTCCATCTGTAAAGTGTCAGAGTGTTGAATTGTGAGTATTTATATTTAACAATGTGTCTGAATTTTGTTTCTGTCCACAGCCTACCCCACCTGTTTCCCCCTCACTCAGTTTACCTGCAACAATGGGCGCTGCATCAACATTAACTGGCGCTGCGATAATGGTTAGTGTCTTTGTTCTCTCCCTTTACTGCCTGTACAGTGGCAACTTCCCGCTTCCCTTTGTCACAGTTTGCTGAGCATGTTTGGCCACCAGCCATTTATTGGCATACGCTCTTCCTTTTGTCATCTTGTGCATTTGTATGTGTGTTGCATTTGGTGTTGTTGTTCTGTGTCGTGCTGTTCGCCCACTCTGCTGTCTTCCATTGGTTCTGTCTTTCAGAAAAGGATTGTGGGGACGGCTCTGATGAGTTGAATTGTCCAAACCTGACCGGTTAGTGCATAGATCAACATGCACCACAACAGCCATGACGCTAGGCTAGCTGTAGGATGGGCCAGGGCTGCTTTTCTGCTAATTGAACACGGCCACAGGCTGAGGCCTAAAACTGCTGCCGTTTATTTACTATGCTGCACACAAATATGAAGCTAATTAACATTTAACAATACATTACGGTATTGTAAGTATTATTAGAATGCATTTAAAGCTCAGAGTGTATCTGTAGTGTTTGCAAATTAAGGAATTTAATTTGCTCTAGATTTATTAGGATCTTATGTTACATGATAAAGAAACAGATTAACCACAGAATTATTAAAGTAAAGACATTTTCATGATTTACCTTGTGCAAAATGTACTAAAGTTATGCATTACACATATTGCCTTTTTTACATTAGTATGGGTATAAAAGTGGCCAAGGTGCTCTGCTGCCAAGCTCAATGTATCAGCGCTGGGTACATTCCTTCATGGTGCATGGTCTGATCTATGCAGTTTCTGTCATTATTTTAACTCTCATCTCTCATATTCTGTTTGTATTCATGTTTTTTCACTGTCACTGTGTTAATTGTGAAATTGTACTGCATCTTTATATATGTAAATAATATATATGCATTCCCTGTGAGGCAGTGGGCGTCTCATGATGTGAGGAGTGAGTGTTGCTTGACTGCATTTGTTTTTCAGATAACGACTGTGGGGACAACAGTGATGAGGCAGGTTGTAGTCACTCCTGCTCCAGCGCTCAGTTCAAGTGTAACAGCGGCCGCTGCATCCCAGATTATTGGACCTGTGATGGAGATAATGACTGTGGGGACTACAGTGACGAGACCCATGCAAACTGCACCAATCAGGGTCAGTGTCTCAACCTGCTGATCAGACTGGGTTTCTTAGATAGAAAGCTCTGCACTGCAGCCGATTATTGCATGTAGGAAATCAGGAATGAGGAATTATGAGAAGTTGTTATGAAATAGACCACCGTGCTTTAAAATTTGCCACGATAACTGTTTTTAAATCAACACATGATACAGATACGCCAACCTTTGAACATAAATTATTATTTTAGCTCCTCTTAAAAGCAGCAATTAAACAAAATGATTCACTGTCAGCTTGAGCTACGACTAGAACCATGACCTTCTGTTTAAATCTGTGCTGTTCTGTCTGTCTTTCTTTTTCCTCAGACTTGTTGCCCTCCAGATCTCGAACAGACAGCTCATTAGTTGCTCTTAGTCTTTTGATGTTAAACATTGTGTTTGAGGCTTGGTGTCCTCAAAACAATGTGTCTTACATTGTCTTTTTCTCCACAGCCACCCGTCCACCTGGAGGTTGTCACACAGATGAGTTTCAGTGTCGGATGGACGGTCTGTGCATCCCCCTGCGTTGGCGCTGTGATGGCGACACTGACTGCATGGACATGAGCGACGAGAAGAACTGTGAGGGCGTCACACACATGTGCGATCCAGCTGTCAAGTTTGGCTGCAGGGACTCTGGTGAGGAGATCTCTCTTCAAATTAAGAGCATGCGATGTACATTAAATTGGTTTAAGCATTTATTTTTACAATAACCCTGCCTTGCATCTGTAGCACGCTGTATCAGCAAAGCCTGGGTTTGTGATGGCGACAGTGACTGTGAAGACAACTCAGATGAGGACAACTGTGAGGCACTGGTGTGTAAGCTCTCTCACCATGTGTGTGCCAACGACTCCACCATCTGCCTGCCTGCAGAGAAACTTTGTGATGGCACTGATGACTGCCCAGATGGCTCTGATGAGAAACTCTGTGGTAAGAAACAACAGTACCCAGGGTGTGTTTCAGTACAGGAAATGCAAAACAGCAAGTAAAACTCTGCATTTTATATCCTCTGATTTCCTCTGGTTCACAGACCTGTGTTCACTGGACAATGGTGACTGTAGCCATAACTGCACAGTGGCCCCTGGTGAGGGGGTGATCTGTTCCTGTCCGCTGGGCATGGAGTTGGGGTCTGACAACAAGACCTGTCAGATCCAGAGCTTCTGTGCCAAACACCTCAAGTGTAGCCAACGCTGTGAACAGGACAAGTTTAGTGTGAAATGCTCGTGCTACGAGGGCTGGGAGCTGGAGCCTGACATGGAGAACTGCAAGAGCACAGGTACGGGTCCAAGGAAACAGTACACGGGGTTAAGAGGGTTACCATGAAGGTCGGGGAGAGTGAACTTTTGTTTTGCTACTACCTGTACAGTCAGGGGGAAAAGCTCAAGAAGTGACCCTGACTAGGCTTGACTTTAAGACGGCACAATCAAGACGTGTGATGTGGTTTTGGGAAGTAAAAGAGAGGAAGCCCAAACAGGAAACCGTGTGGTTGGAGAAGATGCATTATGCCAAAATGTGATACAGATAGACAGAGCACTGGAGACAGAAAAGAGGACCTCTGCAGTGCTTTCAAGTTGTCATTATTATTTTATGAAAGGAAAGAATCTGAAGTATCAAAGAATAAACAGAAGAGCAGAAATGTTTTTATTCAAGTCATTGAAAGGGTAAGTTGTGAAGAACAGAAACTGCTTAGTCACTTTAAGTCAGCTTTGAATTTTTATCATTCATGTAAAGAATACAGCTATCTCCCTGCTGCACTACGAGCCAATGAGAACACATGATGCTGCTCTTTACTGCCGGGTCTTAGAGACTAGGCTATGAGCACCCTGTCGTTCATCCTGCTGCAGTTCTGGCTGTCTGTTAGGTACAGATAACTCCTGTCTTATTTACACTGCCTTTTAATTACCCAGGATTAGAGTCACTTTCAACATATCCCCTCATATACTGGACAAACCACAGGCTGCAGAGGAACATGGCTGCAGTGTTTTCCACGCTGTGCAGCAGAGCCGTTCTGCAGTGTAACAAGCAACAGTGACCGGGCAAAGCTTTTAACCCTCCGTCACCTGGTCGGCGCTTTTTTTTAAAGTCTGGCATTGATCTCTTTCTCCCGATTTCCACAGATCCCTTCAAACCCTTCATCATTTTCTCAAACCGCCATGAGATCCGTCGCATTGATCTTAACAAAGGAGAGTTCAGCGTGTTAGTGCCCGGCCTCAGAAACACAATCGCCCTGGACTTCCACCTCAGCCAGAGCGCCCTCTATTGGACCGATGTAGTGGAGGATAAGATCTATCGTGGGAAGCTGTCAGAGAATGGAGGTGAGCATGGAGGTGGACTTACATTACCCAGATATATTTTGTAAGAAGTGTTGATCGCATGCTATTGAGGTAGGCCTTGTTGGATTAAACCAAAATTTGAACTTGAAAATTTTATAAATTACAGTTTTGTTGTGTCTAAAATGTCTGTGCAGGAGAGATTATCCTGTAAACTAGAAACCACTCAGAGAGCACAAACCTCGACCAAGGCATAATCCAGCTTTACTGATGGTACAAACTGAACACTGTTGCCCTCTAGTGGTGAAGTATCAACAATATCTTATTGAACGATTCACCCACTATAGGAGGTTTTCTGGTATTTCAGGGTTTTTTCTGGTGTTGTGTAAAATTTCTTCACTTGTTCCTTGGGTAATACCCTACCTCCAAGACAAAAATCCATCGAGATTTATTCAGTAATGTTTTTGTAATGTTGCGATCAAACAAAAAAACATCAATGCAGTGGGAAAAACATACACATCAAAAGACATAACACACAAAACAGATTCTGTGTCATACATTAGAGCACAGTGTTAATGTGCACTACCCTGTTAGTGCTGTGGCTTCTTCTTAACAGAACATCAGATGTATCCTCATAAAGACCAGATCAGTAAATCATGGCCAACAACTGTAGCGAAGGCCTTATCATTTTCCTTAAAGTCTATATTTAACTGTGTGTGTGTAGCTTTTCTGTGTATTTCCTTGGTGTGTTGCATGTTTACAGTTCTGTGACCACATACAGTAAGTATGTGTTTTCATTGTTATCCAAGACAGGATAATAGCTCATCTCAAATAATTAGGCTCTTCCCTCTGATTAGGAACCCAGTGGTAAATGAAAGGGTTAGAAAGTGGCTGGAAAATGCATCAATTTAGCCCCAGCAAGACTCCACATATTTAGTTTTTGAGACCTATTCTGTAATTGTATTATAGCAGCTCCCCGCTGATGCACTACTGTATTTATTTATGTTTTCATTTATTGTACTGACATGTGCTTCCTCCCCAACAAAGCGTCTAACCATTTGATTAAAGGAATTACAGTTTGTGATGCAATGTTAGCTTTGAATCCAAATAGCTTGATTACATTTACATAATTCGTAAATACTAACGCCAAGCAGATCAGTGCTCCGGGGTACAGTACAATCTGAGATGTTGTCATCAGCAAATCCCTGCCTTTGAAGCTTTTAACCATACATATTAAAATACTGTGTGAATTCATTTGGAAACTTAAGCACCCTGAAGGAATGTTTATTTTACTGAGTAGTGAGATGAAATATGATTAGATTAGCCTTCTTTCTTTATTAGATAGATAGATAGATAGATAGATAGATAGATAGATAGATGTTTTGACCATCTTCCTTTTTCTTTTCCTGTTCTTGTAGCTTTAACCAGCTTTGATGTGGTAATCCAGTACGGGCTGGCTACCCCTGAGGGTCTGGCAGTGGACTGGATAGCAGGCAACATTTACTGGGTGGAAAGCAACCTGGATCAGATAGAGGTGGCCAAGTTGGACGGCACTATGAGGACCACACTGCTGGCAGGGGAGGTGGAGCACCCTCGAGCTATTGCTCTCGACCCCCGCGATGGGTAACGGCTGCTGCTCTCACTCTACTTCCTTCTCATATAAAACACCACACATTTACAACGCAGTATAATCATTTTTAAATGCTATATTTTTTGGGTACAGTCATTGTGGAGCTGGGGTTAGCACTGTCGCGTCACAGCAAGAAGGTTCTGGTTCGAATCTCGGCTCTGACCTTTCTGTGTGGGGTTTGCATGTTCTCCCTGTGCATGTGTGGGTTGGGATAAGCTCCAGCAGACCTCCGTAACCCAATTTGGATAAGCGGGCACAGAGGATGAATGAATTATGGGGCTGGCTTTATGCACTTTTTGTGAACCTTGCTGACTGAATAACTGCACATCCGTGTTGTGGCATGATACTGCAGGATCCTCTTCTGGACAGACTGGGATGCCAGTTTGCCGAGGATTGAAGCTGCATCCATGAGTGGAGAAGGCAGGAAGACCATTCATAAGGAAACTGGCAATGGAGGCTGGCCAAACGGACTCACTGTGGATTATCTGGAGCGGCGCATCCTGTGGATCGATGCCAGGTCATACCAGAGGGCAAAGCCAGGAACACACTTAGACAAGAACCTGTAGTATCTCAGAGTTATTCCCAGAAATGTAACAGCAAATTGTGCTATATGCAGGTCTGACGCCATTTATTCAGCCAAGTATGACGGCTCTGGACTGATTGAGGTCCTGAGGGGCCACGAGTATCTGTCACATCCATTCGCCGTCACCATGTACGGTGGAGAGGTTTACTGGACGGACTGGAGGACCAACACGCTGGCAAAGGCAAACAAGTGGACCGGGAGCAACGTCACCGTGGTGCAGAGAACCAACACACAACCCTTTGACCTTCAGGTGTACCATCCATCCAGACAGCCACGGGGTAAGTTGATGCACCTGTGCATGAACCAAACAACAATCTAATCAATAGTTAGATACATAGAAGAACTAATTTGTTCTTTTACTGTTAGCAACCCTTGTGATACATGTGATGATTTATGTATAATGTGTATATATCCCTGTTCCCACACGTCCTGGAAAACATTTTAAGATGTATTATCCAGTCCTTGAAGATTCCTGGAAATTTACACCAACATTTAAAATGTCTTGAAATAACCTTGAGTTATCCAGTAAATAAATGTAACATTGTCGTCTTTTGCTAAGTGCAAACTGTGAAATATGATTTTTTATTTGCATGACATGATGTATTATGACATTTTTTGGATAACATACTGTATTTTGGCACTTTATATAGATGTAAAAATTACAGGGAATAATGTGAATATTGAGATTAACTCTTTAAAACTGAATGTGTCACCGGAGATGTGTTTGCTCAAGCGATTTTTGGATTACCGTCACGGTTTGCACAATCGGAGAAATTCCAACTTTTTGTGAGGCTGAGACGTTGCACTTTACAGCCAATACGGTGCCATTATGGAAATTTCACTTGCACCTCTCCCACAAGCCAGAAAAACACTGCAATTGTACACGAATGTTAGATTTTGTGTGTTAAATTTGAATTTTATATCAAAATAAGCAACAAAAAAAGTCCAGTTGGACAGTTTGGATTCTCAGGTGTTAAAGTTGCACATATTTAAAAAAATGCTCGGATATGCTATAAAAGAAATCCAACATTCTGAGATTGAAGTTGCAATTTATGAGAAAAAAGCTTGGACATTATCTGATGTTAAGATGTGTTTTATCTGAGATTAATTGGCAAGGAATAAACTCAAATATTGTCATGTTGTGATTCCCACTGATCATCCCAGCCACATGACAGAACGTATCCTGGAAATGTCCTGAAATATTGTTTCTTGAAAATAGTGGAAACACTGTCTATGTTTTACATGTATCATTTTTTCCCATTCTCACCTCCTCCTAGCTCCGAACCCATGTGCAGCTAAAGATGGCAAGGAGCCCTGCTCTCATCTATGTCTCATCAACTACAACCAGACATTCTCGTGTGCTTGTCCTCACCTCATGAAGCTGGGCCCTGACAGACGCACTTGTTACGGTGAGGCTGAACACACAAATGCAGTTAATGCAAAAAGAACATGCTCTTTGATTCCCCTGTGAGCTCGCAGACAAATTTCCCTCTTTTCATGTCTGGGCAAAACTGTTGTTGAATGCCACAGTGCAATTCCTGGCCTTGCAGAATTGTTTATTTACATTTTTGTTGTGTGTGTGTGTGTGTGTGTGTGTGTGTGTGTGTGTGGGAAAGAGAGAGAGGCGATTAAACCATCCAGACTTTTTTTCCTGTAAGGTGTTCTTGTCGTGACAGTTTTGGAGCGTATTGAAGTGTCTGTCTGTGAAAAGTGAGAGCGGCCTTGTTTATTCAGTGTGTGAGTTTAGTATTCAGGGCAGCATTTTCTATTATCTTCAGGGGTAATGGAATAGAGAGCCCCATTCTGTCTGATGCAGGCATCAGCCTCCAGCCTCCACATCCTCCACCTAGTCTGGCCTGGCCGATACAGCCTGACACTGTCATTACTCTCCTCTCTCCCTCTCTCTCCCCCTATTTTCCTGTCTATCATTTAAGGTGCACACAGTTAAATGACAGTTGACTGTTGAGACCAATACAATTGTAATGTATCTGGACTGATTGAATTCTCTCTCGCTGTCATTGCTGCAGTATTGAGTTAGCCAGCCAGACACGATCGTTAGAATCAAAGATGCAATTGGATTAACTATTTGTTCAAGTGGCAGGAATGATGCGCAGGTGCAGTCATCCACGCTGCAGCCATCTATCCACAACTGTGGCATTAGTGGGTACTCATGCGTTTGACTTTTGACTCGAAGCTGCGTTTAACTCCTGATTACTCACATTGAGAACTCAAAGAAGCATGTCATCGTCTTGTCTCCCCCCCGCAGAGTCTCGTCAGTTTCTGCTCTACGCTCGACAGATTGAGATCAGAGGAGTGGACATCGACAACCCGTACTACAACTACATCATCTCCTTCACTGTGCCGGACATCGACAACGTGACCGTGGTGGACTACGACGCTCTGGAGCACCGTATCTACTGGTCAGACGTCCGCACTCAGACAATCAAGAGAGCGTTCATCAATGGCACTGGAGTTGAGACTGTTGTTTCTGCTGGTAAGTGAAACACAATACATTACAGATAATAATTAACAGAGTCTTTTCAAATGAAGCAGATTAAAGCAGATTAAACAAAACTATGTTTCCAAGAAGACTTTATTACAGTTTGCAGTCAATAATCGGAGTTGTGATTTATTTCTTGTGATTATCCCACAAAGTGATTTATGCAACAATAAATAGAGAAATGATCATTTATATATTTTCAGATTTGAGCATTTTTTAGTTTGCTTTAAAAAAGTCCTTGTGTTTTGTTACTTTTTGAAATTCAAATGAACCTCGATCCCCTCTATTTTATAAAAACAACAAACAAGCCTCAGCTCTATTGTATTGTAGTAGAAACTTTATTTTGTGTTGGTTCATTTTACCAAAGCATTTTCTGGAATTCAAATGAATCCGTCTATCCCCAGATTTATGTATGTATGAAAAAGAACAAAAGAGCCTTAATTATATTATATTGTAGTCCAGACTTTATTTTGTGTTGGTTTATTTTGCCATGGCATGCACTGAATGCTAAAGCCTTTTTAAACAGCAATTATCCAATCATCAATTAGCAACTGTAATGAGGAACGGCAGGCCTGTTAGTCTTTGGATTTTAACATTGTGTGAATAGATGCCTTACATAGTCGAACTCATTATCTAAGGAGCGTGATGCATTGTGTCCTTTTGCCTGGAACATGCTGTCATCTGATGTGTTTCATCTCTCCTACCAGCATGTACTTGTTTAAATCCCTTTTACGTGGAGCTAGTTTGAAAATGAGTCAGCTGGAAACATTAGTCAACAGGTTAGAAGTGACAGGAAACTACAGATGAGCATCAGGGTGAAGGGTCTTGCTTCCATTCACCTCCTTTCTCTCTGATTTAGTCATGTGATGCCAAAAGGTGTGTTTGAGTGTTTGAGTTGTTGACTGTAAATCAAGGCGGTTGATTAATGAGATTCTGTGTATGTTTATCTTTCATCAGATCTTCCCAACACTCATGGCCTGGCAGTGGACTGGGTGTCCAGGAACCTGTTCTGGACCAGTTACGATGCCAATAAAAAGCAGATTAATGTTGCCAGACTTGATGGCTCCTTCAAAAACGCTGTCATCCAGGGCTTGGACAAACCACACTGTCTAGTGCTGCATCCAGTACTGGGGTTGGTCATACACACACACACACACACACACACACACCCATATATATATATATACCACTGTCACACTAACTCAGACTAAAGCTTTCAGAAATTGCTCCTAGACCCCCTCCTGATTTCACTTACAACCCACAACACACACACACACTTGTACAATCACACAGAGTCTGCCTGTCAGGTTCCACACTGCATGCGGTCCCAGTTATTTGGTATAGATGGCTGCTGACCTCTGAGTGTTTTGTCTCTCAGGAAGCTGTTCCCATTTCTCTCCCCTCATGTCATCTTTCTCCTCTCTAGCTCTTTTTCTCCAAGTTTCTGTGCTCAGATTATCAGACTATCTATGAATTATTTACAGCCAATGTCTCTGTTGCTTTCAGTCGCTATTTCTGTTTCTCCTCAGTTTCTCTGTGTTTATCTTACATCCTGTCCCTTCCTGCTTTGCTTAGCAAATGTCAGTTTTTCCCCCGACCGTCTTCCCTCCTGAAACTTCATCCTATTTAGCTCCAAACAGAATCTTCCTAGCAGAGATGTACTATCTGTATTTATATATTTAGCTTTGTTCTGCAGAAATATGGCTGCTTTTGACTATTTGAGGTCATCAAGAAAAGGATATTTTCCGAGGAGAAAAATCCTTCTTGTGCTTTTTTGTGTGTATTTCTTCCTCTCTTTGAAGGACTTAGCCTCCTTAAGCTGAGGAATGTTTCCGATCTGAGCATTGTTGGCGTGAGGGAAAATGAGAAGCAGATGCTAGATCCGTATGCTGGGGCTGTCTCCTTTTACTGGCACACAAACACACTGACCCCACCAAGAGTGGGCGGAGTCAAAGAGAGTCTGGGCGGTACACACTCTGTATGTGTGTGTGTGTGTGTGTCTCTGTGCTCAAAAACACGACAGTGTGGGAGTTTAAATGCTTCAGAGGCTTTATTTAAAGACATGTTAACAAACAAATGAAGGGTGTGGTGGATGTGGTTGGATTTAATAGGAAGTGGATGATGGAGCAGAGGATAGATACCCCAGTCCAAACACAGTGCCACACAATCACATTGTCATATTCTCATGTGTACTATAGTATATGTGCGAGGAGATGTGTGTTCAGTGAGGTCAGCGATGAGACGATCAGAGCCGTTATTAGCTGATGAAATGTGGTTCCTCTAAAATTTATATTTCCTTTGTTGTTTACTTTATTTCTGCTTTCTCCATTATCATCTTCTCTTGACTTGACAAAAGCTTTAAAATTGCCAACGTGATGAATGAGACTAGTTTGACAGCCGTTCTTTCAGTTCAGAAGATGCATTGTCCATAAACAGTCCATAATAGTCTTTCTAAGATGAGTGAGTACGTACAGTATGAAATATGTAAGGTTGAGGGATCGCTGGAATGTGTGCTGAGGCTGATTTGTTGTTATTTTTACATCATGAGTGTGTTAAACCTTCTTGTCAGTAAATAGCTTCCCAAATTTAACAAACACTAAGAGATGAAGTGTGAGGTTTCAGTGTTATCTGGTGGCACACTGACAAGTTTTGTCCAACAAGGAAAGTTGTGACATTCTCTCTATTCCGTATCTTTGCTGATTTTCCTGAATCAGGAAGCTGTACTGGACCGATGGGGACAACATCAGCATAGCTAACACAGATGGCAGCAACCGCAGTGTCCTCTTCACCAACCAGAAAGGCCCTGTTGGTGAGTGGCGTACTCTGCCTCTTTGTGTGACTGCATAAGAGACAGCACACCCTAGTGTCAGGGCAGGTGATTACACATCAGCTCTGTCTGTTTCCCAGGTCTCTCCATCGACTTTGATACCGAGCAGCTTTACTGGATCAGCTCAGGAAACAGCACCATCAACCGCTGTAAACTGGACGGCTCTGGATTGGAGGTGCTCGAAGGGGCCAAGGGCAAGCTCACCAAAGCTACTGCTCTGGCCATTATGGGTATGTGAAGAGCTCCTCCAAGATATTTGATACCATCACTGAACTGGAGCTGTGTGTGGCTTTAAACCTGCGTGAGATCCTGGTTCAAACAGAGCACCATGCTGTTTTGTGTCGCGTCCTTCAGGAGACAAGTTGTGGTGGGCGGACCAAGGAACTGACCAGATAGGAACATGTGACAAGAAAGACGGCGGCAACTGGAAAATCCTGAGGAACAGCACGTCTCCCATGATGCACATGAAAATCTACAATGAAACTGTGCAGAAAGGTGCAGGGCTCGCTGCCACATTGCAACATTTTTCTCAGCCTGAGTAACATTTGTTTTTGTTTAATTGCCTGGCAAAAAAACGTGAAAGAAAATATGTCCTTGTCTCAGTGAAGCTCTCTTTTCCAGCCTGCATGTAGCCTGTTTATCTAAAGCACATCTGTTTATGTCTCTGTTACTCGTCTTTGATTTGTTTTGTGTATTTCTTCTCGTGCTTGTGTGTTTCCCAGGCACCAATCTCTGCAGTAATAACAATGGAGACTGTTCCCAGCTGTGTCTCCCCACCTCCCCTACCACCAGAGCCTGCATGTGCACTGCAGGATACAGCCTGCGCACAGGGCAGCAGTCTTGTGAGGGTACGACGCATTTAACACAAATTTAGATTCGAGAATTTAAATGGATGAAAATAATGAGAAAGTGAAGAATAATTGATTTGTCTGCTGTAGGTGTGGGCTCTTTCCTGCTGTACTCGGTGCATGAGGGCATACGTGGTATTCCCTTGGATCCGTCAGACAAGTCTGATGCCCTGGTACCAGTGTCAGGCACCTCCTTAGCTGTGGGTATAGATTTTCATGCAGGTAAGACTTCTTCCATTAGGATTTTTTTCTCACAAGCAAATTAAAGAAGAAATACCGTATTTTCCGGACTATAAGCCCCAACTTTTTTCCGACGCTTTGAACCCAAATCAAATCAAATCAATATAAATTTTTTTCAAACCTGCATACATACAGCTTACACAAACAAGCAACAACAACATAAACAAAAGCATGGTTTGAAAAGGGGATGGATGAAGCAGATGCTTATACAACCCTGCGGTTTAAACACCGGTGTGGCTCATGTATCGTTGGCACAAAGCTCGTTAACTTTTAACACGCTAGCAAGCTGCGTGCCACCAACATTTAGCCTCGTCACATCAGACCCGGTCAGAGTGGACCACATGAAACTGTTCGAATAAATTCAATAGCAGCTTATAGACAGGTGCAGCGTATAGACAGGTGCGCTCAATAGTCCGGAAAATACGGTAATGGCTGAATCGACCAGTGCATTAATGTATGTGTTACTGTACAAGGTTGTTGGAGGATTTGTTTCAGTCTATTATGTTTTCACCCCCTTCTACAGATAATGACACGATCTACTGGGTGGACATGGGCCTCAGCACCATCAGCAGGGCCAAGAGAGACCAGACCTGGAGAGAGGACGTGGTCACTAATGGCATTGGCAGGGTAGAGGGCATTGCTGTTGACTGGATAGCAGGTTAGACACACCATAGACTTGTAGTTATTGAGTCATTCATACTAATAGATTGTAATTGTTCTATCAATGCTGTACCTGTCATTGTTAAAAGTAGTGAGGGGAATTTATTGCACTAACTGAAAAAAAAAGACAGAGACTGAAGAACTGGACAGGAGAAAAAGGAGGGGACATTTCTCTACATGCAACATTAGCTCTGGATCTGTCAGCGCTTCATTGCTTCCTTTCTTCTCCTCCACAGGAAACATCTATTGGACAGACCAAGGCTTCGATGTGATTGAAGTGGCCAGACTGAATGGTTCCTTTCGCTATGTGGTGATCTCCCAGGGCCTGGACAAGCCTCGTGCCATCACCGTCCATCCTGAGAAAGGGTGAGAAGAAACAGCACTGCAGCCTTCTACTTCTGTAATTTATCTCCTTATTGATTACTGAGGAAGCTTTCCCTCTGTTTCGCTGTGTTTATGTGTGTTCGTGTGAGTAGCTACCTCTTCTGGACAGAGTGGGGCCAGTATCCCCGCATCGAGCGGTCTCGCCTGGACGGCTCTCAGAGGGCTGTCCTGGTCAATGTCAGCATCAGCTGGCCCAACGGTATCTCCATCGACTATGAGGTACGCTTATAACAGACCAGCTCCCAATTTGTATCAAGATGCAGAGTGAACATAGCATCACATCACAACCCTTCCTGCCTGTGTGCATGCAGGAAAGTCTGCTGTACTGGTGCGATGCCAGGACAGATAAGATTGAGCGCATTAACCTGGAGACTGGAGAGAACAGGGAAGTGGTGCTGGCCAACAACAACATGGACATGTTCTCTGTGTCGGTGTTTGAAAGCTACATCTACTGGAGTGACAGGTCAGATAGATGCCTCCTGCTCAGTCTTATCCTCACATTTGTATCCAAAGTTTTAATATTTTCCATATCTGCAAGCTTCAGCTTCTGTTTAATGTCGCCTGTCTGTCTGCTGTCAACCAGGACGCATGCTAACGGCTCCATAAAGAGAGGCAGTAAGGACAATGCTACTGACTCTGTGTCTCTGAGGACCGGTATTGGGGTACAGCTCAAAGACATCAAGGTCTTCAACAGGGCCAGGCAGCAAGGTAAGCAAAGTCTGCTTTAAATGCAAGAGTGGGGCGTTGTTTAGGTTTGTTAAATTTGTACAGCGTCAAATATTAAAATGAAGGTGTTTTTCATTTCATTGATTTTATATCTGTTTACAGGAACAAATGTGTGCAAAGACAACAATGGCGGGTGTCAGCAGCTTTGCCTTTACCGTGGCAACGGACAGAGAACGTGTGCCTGTGCCCATGGGATGCTGGCCGAAGATGGTCGCGGCTGCCGTGACTACGACGGCTACCTTCTCTACTCAGAGCGCACCATACTAAAGAGCGTCCACCTGTCTGATGAAAACAACCTGAACGCACCCATAAAACCGTTCGAGGACCCCGAGCACATGAAGAATGTCATTGCGCTCACCTTTGATTACAGAGGAGGTGGAGGGAAAGGAGCCAACCAGATCTTCTTCAGTGATATCCACTTTGGCAACATCCAGCAGATCAGTGATGACGGATCTGATCGCAAGACTGTAGTAGAGAGTAAGTGTTCCCTGTTCTTTCCAGTTGTCAGTCAACTCAGCTTATTCCACAGTTTATCTTCCCCGTGTTCCCTCTGCCGTAGTTGATTTGGGGCCTGTCATTAGTCAAGCCATTTATGGCTACACTGCTTTTTGTGAATAACAAAGAAGCTCAGTTGTAAACATCAGACCCCCTGCTGAGAGATGTTTTTGCAGAAGAAAGCTGCATTTCTTTTTTCACAAAGTACTCCCACTCATCCAAACACAACCAGGATTTTTTTTATTCTGAAGTTAAAACCAAACTAGAAACAAAAGAAAATAGTTTTTTGTTATCTGTGCTTTGAGAACTGAGTATACCAACTTAAACAGGACCAGAAACAGATAGAGCTTCGTTCACCTTATCTCAGCACAACAAAACACAGGTGCACCGTTAATGTTTTACCAAAGAGACTTTGCTTTACTCTGTTTTACAAGGAATGCGTGATTCTCCCACTGTGCCCGTGGAGCTGCAACTCCGTGGGCAAACTTTTTGATCTTCTTGTACAATCCCCAGACTAACAGTGAATGTTGTTAAGAGCCAAACATGTTGAATGTTTCCGCTGTTGTTTTGTATGTTAAGTAGACTTTCCTCAGGGGGGTAATGGTTGGGTCCATTTTATTTAGATGTCTGTCTACAATTCAGCTTGTAATTGTTTTATTGTAATTCCCAGGACCCAGGATTTGCTCAGTGTTCGTGTGTCAGGTAGTTATATAAAGGCAGCAGCTTATAAAATTCAGTCAGGCAGCAGCCATAGCCACAGACCCACCGGATCTTTGTCCTTCCCTCTTGAATAGCTTCAGAAGGTCCTGTCTGAACTTTTGGGACATCAGCACATAAAGGATGGGGTTCATCACTGTAGAGGAGGTCGCCATGAGGCGTGCAAACACACTGAAGGGGCCGTAACGTGGTGAGCTTCCAGTGGCCCCTGAGCTTTTATCTGCCAGTAGGTCCAGTGTCAACCCGTAGGACGGCAGCCAGCACAGGGTAAAAGCCAGCACCAGCATGGCAGATGTCTGAGTCACTTTGCTCTGGTAGCGCTCCACTTGAGGGGCCCTGCCGGCTTGTTGACTCCCCCATAGGAATGCGTAGATGTTGCCGTATGCCACTCCAATAGTGACCAACGGAAGTAAAAAGGCGACGAGGAAGTGAACCAATCCATAGATCAACTGGTCTTTGTGAGACAGGAAAGCGAAGCAAGTGAGCCCATCAGCAGCTCGTTGCGGGGTTCCCACAAAGCGAAAAACCAGCTGTGGAGCAGCGAGGCAGCAGGCTGGTACCCAGAGCAGTGCAGCAGCTATGGACACTCGACGCGGGGAGAGGAGGCAGTAAGCTCTGGCAGGCTTCACCACGGTCAGATACCGAGACACGGCCAGTGTGGCCAGAGTAAAGACACTGGCTGAGGAGCAGGCTGATCCCAGGAAGCCGACCAGACGACACATGAAGTCCCCGAATGGCCATTGCTGCATGGCGATGGCAACAGTGTGGAAGGGAAGCATGGACAGCAGAAGTAGGTCTGCAGCACTCAAAGCCAGCAGGAGGATGTCTGTCCCCGTGCCTGTCATGGAGCTTTGGGGAGACTGTCCCGTCCCTCTCCTTCTCCGTCCACACAAGATCACTATCACCATAGAGTGTCCGCAAACTCCCAGCACCATAATTACTGCATCCAGTATGGGGACTAGGACCTGCTCCACATCGGCCAGCCCAGTGTGACTGATGTTCTCCGGCGTATCCACCGAACCTACAGAGTTCAGGAGCAACATCCTGTCCTCAGTTCTCGTTGTTCTGCAGCAGTCGCCTTCTGTTGGGTCAATATGGTTACGATGGTCATAAAACTACTGATAATACATGTGGGGATGATTACGCATATTGCGGCTCAATCACAGTGTACTCATAAATACCTTTATACTCATTTCCAAGCATTTAAATACAAGGATGTTGACAGTTAACATTAATCAAATAGGACTGAAGCTGGCTGTTAAATACATACACACCAATAAAAAACATTCCTGTTGACATTGTGAACATGACAAAGTCTAAAAACGGTCCTTTAAAACAGTTACAGTTTATAGTTGAAGCTGCTTCCAGTCCTCACAATCAACTCATTACTTGGAGGTGGTACAGAGAGCAAAGTCACATCAGACCCGTCTTCAGTCAAGACGCTCCCGATTTCCTGGCTGCTGAGGTAATCATCCTTCCCCTTGGACTCGTGTTAAGGGGTTGAGAGCGGTAGATTGTGTGATTTCCTGTCACCTACAGAGCAGGCAGCTACTCCACATGACACCTCAATCAGGCTCTGCGCTCATCAATCCACAATCAGTGTTGTTCATTCCTCCAAAGAAAGGGATCTCCTGGGACATCCAGTGCAGCAGAGGTGGAGAGGAGAGGTGAATAGCTTGACAGTAAGACAGGATAAAACAGAGTAAACGGTGAGTGAACTCTGGACTGATTATGACAAAGCAGGACAGAGATAGGCTGGGCGGCTCTCTGTGGGAGGGCCCAGCGAGGCCAAATGTAGGTTTTCCCATGCTTCATTATTTCAGCTCATTCCCCAAACGGTTCGGTACAGTTTCTAGAAGCGCTGCCCCTGCACACGTATATACACAACATACACAAATGCAGTGTATATACAAAGACAGGCAAGGTGAAATAGTGTGTGTCCTCAGAATAAGGGTAATTATTGACTGACAGTCTGATTGCAAACACTGAACTGCTATCACACCTACTGTAGATAACTGCAATAAAATCACTGTCAGTATAAGCACCTGAGCTCAAGAGCTATAAATTCAGCTAATCTCTATTACTGTAAACATCAAGCAAAAATGTACACAATCCCAGATAGGCTTAGGTCAACAACAATGTGAAGATAGCTGAGGTAAAAAGCAAGACTTTGAGCAGAGAGTGCTGCAAGCTAGAGATTTACAATTCATTAACAGCACTAAAGAAAGAGGAAATAGGGGTGAATAGATTTCGTGTCGCTCTCCATCGATTTTTCAGGCATTGATTTATGAGTGCGAGAAGCAGAGCGGAGTTGTTTTGTGTGTTGCGTGGCTCTGCTTGGTTTTCCAGGCGCTGTGCTTCATTCAGAATCTCATAGCATGCCCCCAACAAATGATGATTCATGCCCGTGGTGTTGCGCTGGAGAAGTTGAGGTGCAGTGTGAAGTGTCCCACCTATTGGTGAACCTCGCTCTTCCTTTAGCCGGCGCCGTGATGGAGTGAGATCATATCCACTCCTCAGAAAAGGGCTGCTTTTATCATCACACTCTCACTGTTCCATTGCAGTAACAGTAACAGGAAGACGAGTATCGCCAGTTATTTGATGTCTGAGCAATCTGACTCTTCATGAAGCACAAACACTGAGTATGTGTGTGTTGTTCCTCAGCAGCAGAGCAGCTGTTCTCTATCTGCTGCTACAGAACCGGGTGTTCCTCCATCTTGGCTGACTCTTGTCTGTCCTCTGGCCTCCTTGCAGGCATGAAGCTCACAACCTCTTATTTATTTCAAAGCTGTGGAGCAGAAAATGACCTCTTACTTCTCATCTGTTGATGAGGTAGTGCAATGGAAAGTATTGTGCTAGCCGGTAACTGTTATTGTGACCTTTTTACTGAGCTATTTGTTGGATAAAAGCCTTGAATCACACACTGTTCTTGGTCATTAATACCAAGCTGTCATGTCCAGAGCTCTGACTCCATGCTGCCATACAGCAGTCTGCCAACACGGAGCTGCTGCCAGACGGTTCACACTTTGCCTTTTAACATAACACTGGGATTGACGTGCTTGTGTTCCTTCTTTTTCAGATGTGGGCTCGGTGGAGGGTTTGGCATACCATCGAGGCTGGGATATGTTGTACTGGACCAGCTACACCACCTCAACCATCACACGCCACACTGTGGACCAGAGCCGCTGGGGTGCTGTTGACCGGCATACCGTGGTCACCATGTCAGGAGACGACCACCCAAGGGCCTTTGTCCTTGATGAGTGCCAGAGGTTAGAACCGATTAAATACAACACTGCTCATCGATTGTGCCAGAACATCACACTTATTCACATCGCGGATTATCACTCTTTCCTACAGCCTGATGTTTTGGACCAACTGGAATGAGCAGTCTCCCAGTATCATGCGTGCCACCCTGAGTGGCTCCAACGTCCTTGTGATCATTGGCACAGACATCAGAACCCCTAACGGCCTGGCCATAGACCACCGTGCCGAAAAACTGTATTTCTCTGACGCCACGCTGGACAAGATTGAGCGCTGCGAGTATGACGGCAGCCGCCGCTACGTGAGTGACATAAACACTTGTATGGCTGGTTGTTTGTATCCTTTGAAGTCCGACGTGAGAGTCATGACTGTGCTGGTGCTTCCCCCTGCAGGTGGTGCTGAAGAATGAACCGGTCCATCCTTTTGGCCTGGCTGTGTACGGAGACTATCTGTTCTGGACTGACTGGGTGAGGAGGGCGGTGCTTCGTGCTGACAAGTACACAGGCGGAGACATGAAGGTGTTGCGCGCTGACATCCCCCAGCAGCCAATGGGGATAGTTGCGGTGGCCAACGACACTAATAGCTGTAAGTTTTTACACAAATGATTTTAGTGTGTTGCTCCAGTAGTGTGATGGCAGGAAGGACATAATGTGTACGACTGCTTCATATGCAACTTTTTTATGTCTGTGAATACATTTTGGGCATTTGTAGATTTTCAAAAAAAAACCTGAAACATTGATTTTTAAAAAATGTGTTATTTTGGCCAATCTAGCAAATTAACCTAAGAAATAAATAAATATACTTTCTCAAAGTGTTGCAGAGTTGTAATAATACCTGGTCCTACACCTTACGCACAGTTGCCATGTACATTGAAATATTCATCATGTTATTTAAAAAGTGATCTCATATTGCACTAATGTGTGTAAACTATTCATAGAACTTCTACTCATAAGATTTATTAACATTTATAAGCTGAGGCATCATTTCCAAAGTGGAAGTTGAGGTTTTATCATGTAATTTAAACTTTATGTTTTCTCATTTTCTTCTCTTTTTGCAATTGTATCTTTTTAAATCAATGCAGTCTTGCAATATTTTCTCGAGCATATCTTCAAGTTGCCTCATTCAGTAAACTCTCACACTCCAATACCCACAGCGGCCGTGCTATCCGAGGGGCTGTCGTAACAGCTGCAAATCCTATTTAGATTGAGTCACATTGAATTATGCATTCGGCTGAAGCGGAGCCATTACCACACTCATGCAGGCGTATCTGTCTGCTGATGTGGATTCACATGTCAGAGGAATGTGTTTGCCCGTGTGCCAGGAGGTTGAGTATGAGGTCAGGAAGTGTCAATCAGGTGTGTATTCGTACATGCAGGTATGTGTGGCTAACTTTTCCTCATATCTTTACAGGTGAGTTCTCTCTGTGCCGCGTTAACAATGGAGGATGTCAGGACCTGTGTTTGCTGACCTCTGAGGGAAGGGTCAACTGCAGCTGTCGGGGTGACAGGAAGCTTTTGGAAGACAACACCTGCATAGGTAATACATTTAATTAAAACACAAGTCTGAGTTAAAACTGGTGGAGGTGCAGGGATGTGATACCACATAAAAATAAAAGTTTTAGGCATTTAAAGTCAAGTAGAGGAGGCTTTCAGAATGCCACAGACTGTTGGTTTTTTTTTATATAAATCCTTAAAAATGTAGTAAACACAACACAATCACTATTTACTTTTACCACCCTTTGACTTTAAAATGGCAACAGTTATCCTCGGTGGGCAGTTTGTTCCAAGACTCTTAGCAAACTTCCTCTGTGGATTTAGTCTGTCGCACAGCGGCTTATGTCTCCTCATGTAAGGTCTCAATAATGTTAAGGTTGTGGCTTTGTGGGGGCCACACCATCTGCTGTGGAGCTCACTGAAGAGAGTTTCTTCAGGACTCTGTGTTTAGAGCCATTGTTCTGCTGTGCAGAATGGATTTAGGACCAACAGCAGTGTGTGATGTATGTAAATATTCAGACAACTAAAGCACCTCAAACCTGTGCACAGAGTATTGTATTTTATTAAACAGAAAGCACTCTGAGAGCACAAACCACCACCGAGGCATAAATAATGTCTGATCGTGTGTGTGTTGGTTTTCAGCCTAATCCATTAAGATATGACAAAGTTGTGAATTTTTACCCAAAGAGATGAGACATTTCACAGTTTCAGTTTGTATCTATCACTTCCTCTTTCTTCTTCTTCCTCTCCAGCTCATAGATACAGCAGCAGTGTTTTACTACCCCCTACTGGTTCTGTATCACTATTTCTTAAAACATTCCCCCGTTATAAGTACCGTATTTTCCAGACTAGAAAGCGCTACTTTTTTCTGACGCTTTGAACCCTGCGGCTTAAACACCAGTGTGGCTCAGTATGGGTGGTACGAAGCTCGTTAGCTTTTTACAAGCTAGCAAGCTCTGTGCCGCTGATACATTTAGCCTCGTCACATCAGACCCGGTCAGAGTGGACCACATGAAACTGTTCGAATAACTTCAATAACGGCGTATAGACAGGTGCGGTGTATAGACAGGTGCGCTCAATAGTACGGAAAATATGGTAACAGACATTTTTGGGATTGTTTCAGGCAGGATCCCATCCCATGATCTATCCCAAAATGTAGATCTTTGTTTTGGGGTAGTACCCTAAGTCTGCTAATTATTTTGTATGATTTTTTTTTTTTTTTACAAATCTGATTCTGCTGGTTCTGATGAGCAGACACTCTTGGTCATGCAGGATCTAATGTAACAAAGTAACAATCAAAGAGGGAGATGTGGCTTTAAGTGTAATTGAATGAGCACTGAAAACTTTCTGTACAGTGTGTCCCAGAGTCATCAACTCCTCCTGAGTGCCTTTTTCTCTCTTTGCCTCTCAGCCCTTAATACTACATGTAACAACATTGATGAGTTTGAGTGTGGAAATGGAGACTGTGTTAACTACACACTGACCTGTGATGGCATGGCCCACTGCAAGGACAAGTCAGACGAGAAACAGTCCTACTGTGGTGAGTTCAAGCTTTTTCCTCTTTTAAAAAACACTTTCAGACTCTTTTTTTTCTCACTGATGTTTGTATTTTGACTCCATCCTGTGTGTTTCTCAGCCAACCGTGTGTGTAAGAAGGGCTACAGGCGATGTGTAAACGGCCGCTGTGTGGGACACAGCTCCTGGTGCAATGGGCAGGATGACTGTGGGGACAATTCTGATGAACTCTTCTGTAACAGTGAGTCCCGTTAAACATGCTTTCACCATCAATATTTCATTTTTTAAATAATGCTCTATCTAAACAACATCACTGTTTTCCATGTGTGTCAGCCACGCTGTGCTCGGCCGATCAGTACCAGTGCAGAGACGGAAGCTGCATCTCCAACTCCAGCAAGTGCAACCAGAAAGTGGACTGTGAGGATGCGAGTGATGAGATGAACTGCAGTAAGTTCAAATGATTGGATTCAGTCCGAATGATTCAATGTAATGTAAAAGTCAAATCTCTGCTCCAAGGCTGCTGTATTAAGTTTTGCTTCTTGCTTTGTTAGCTGCCACAGACTGTTCCAGTTACTTCCACCTGGGAGTGAAGGGAGTGACATTTCAGAAGTGTGAGTTCACCACACTCTGCTATGCACCTTCATGGCAGTGTGATGGAGCCAATGACTGTGGAGACTTCTCAGATGAAAGAAATTGCCCAGGTAATTTTAATAACGACCATCAGCCAAGAGAAAAATGCGAAAATGTTTTTTTTTTTTTGGATTAGAGCAAAAATACCAATTTGGATTATGCTGAAAGGAACAGAGACAAAAACAATGAATGTTTTCATCCATTAAATTGTGGTTTGGGAGGTAATTCCCCTTGAAAAACACAGCGACGTAAATTTAATTTCTGTTTTTCTCTTCATGCTGGCTTAACTATTTGATGTTTTCTTCTTAAACCACTTTTCTGTCTCTCTGCCAGGGAGCGGGAAAACAAAGTGTCCAACACCCTCCTTTGCCTGTCCCAGTGGACGTTGTATCCCTACGAGCTGGACTTGTGATAAGGAGAAAGACTGTGAGGATGGTGCAGACGAGGCTCACTGTGGTTAGTTCAGACACCAGAAGCTCAACACATTGAAGAGCAGCAGACCATTACTTTGTCTTATATTTTCATACACTCGTCCTCTAGATAAGTTCTGCTCGGCGTCCCAGTTCGAGTGTGGGAACCACCGCTGCATCCCCAACCGCTGGGTGTGTGACGGAGCGGACGACTGCGGGGACAGCAGTGATGAGGACATTAAGTGCAGTGAGTGTTGGACACAAACTGAGATTTTTATGGATTCATTAATGGTGCTTTACTGAGCTACTGAACAATGATCGGCATTAAACTGATTTTCTCTCATCTATTTCCATCACAGAGACTAAAACCTGTAGTCCAGAGGCTTTCCAGTGCCCCGGATCACACATGTGCATTCCTCAGCGTTGGAAATGTGACGGTGACAAAGACTGCCCTGATGGAGCTGATGAAAGTGTCAAAGCTGGTTGTGGTGAGTGCAAGGACGATATATGCTGCACCGCAGGAGCACAGAACATATCCACTCACCAAATATATTTATGTCTCAGTCTTCAACAACACATGCAGCGGCAACGAGTTTATGTGCCAGAACCGACAATGTATTCCTAAGCACTTTGTGTGTGACCATGACAACGACTGCAGCGACGGCTCAGATGAGTCCCAGGAGTGCGGTAAGTGGACTCATGACCTCCTAATTCAGTAAATTTTTTCTTCTTTTGAAATGTCTCTTCTCCTTGATCTTTTTTAACGACAAGTGCTGTTTGTCACTCCAGAGTATCCGACGTGTGGGCCCAACGAGTTCCGCTGTGCCAACGGTCGCTGTCTTATTCAGAGTTCATGGGAGTGTGATGGAGACTTTGACTGCCATGACCACTCAGATGAAGCGCCCAAAAACCCACGCTGCACCGGCACAGGTCAGCATCACAAAGCTTTTTACTTTTCCGACCTTTGCTTCACTTTTATTTATTTAACTATTTAAATTACAACATTGAGTGTGATTAAATGTGTCAAATTAAGCCAGATGCCCATTTTTTTCTGTACTCATTGAAAAGGATGTGAAAAAGAAGAAAAATGCAGCTAAGGCAAAGAACAATTAAAATTATAGCACACACACATAAACCAAGCATGGAGAAGGCCCAATAGGCCAATAATCAATATCAATAATGATGTAAACATCAACGAGACAGCAAAAGACGCCAGTGTTGGTTATTATCACCTGGCAACTGGATTGCACTGTCACTCTCTGTGACTGAAATTAATTCCTGAGGCTCTGAAATCAGATCAGCGGCACTGGTTGACATTTTCTCTTTATTTGTTTCTCATCTCATTGCTTTATTTCATGGAACAGAGAAGAAATGCAATGACACTGCGTACGCCTGCAACAATGGAAACTGCATCAACGAGACATTGCTCTGTGACCATAAAGATGACTGCGGCGATGGCTCTGATGAGCTGAACTGCTTTATTAATGAATGCCTGAATAGCAAACTGAGCGGCTGCTCCCAGCTCTGTGAAGACCTTAAAATAGGGTTTAAGGTAAGTAAACGGCCTGAGATTGTGTCACGAGCTCTCTCTAGTCACAGATGTGTGAAATATGCAGCGTTGACTGTTGCTTTACCTGCTCTGTGCTGTGCTCCCTCACAGTGTAGATGTCACCCCGGCTTCCGTCTGAAAGACGATGGGAAGACGTGCGTTGACATAGATGAATGCACAACCACCTATCCCTGCACACAGCGCTGTATCAACACTCATGGCAGTTTCCACTGCCTGTGTGTGGAGGGTTTCATGCTAAGCCCTGAGAACCCCACCATATGCAAATCCACCTCTGGTAAGAAAAATGACAGATTAATAACATTCGGGCAAGTGTTTAAGGCATATCCATTCATGTTCACGTCCCTCTCCCTGCAGATGAGGAGCCCTTCCTCATCTTTGCCAACCGCTATTACCTGAGGAAGCTCAACTTGGACGGCTCTAACTACACACTGCTCAAACAGGTGAGGCCTGCAGATACGGTGTGTCCTTTTGATGTGCTCGGAAAATCCTGCAAACCTTCCTGCAGGGGTTTATCTCCACTCCAGACTAATGCAGCTCCTGTGCTGTAACAGGGCTTGAACAATGCGGTGGCTCTGGACTTCGACTATCGCCAGCAGATGATTTATTGGACAGATGTGACCACCCAGGGCAGCATGATCCGACGCATGCACATTAACGGCAGCGATGTCCAGGTCAGTGTAGCAACATCTTCTCTGAGGAAGATAAGGGTAATAGTAAATTGTGCAGGTAATTCCTTCCTACCTTCTCAACATATAAACTACATTTAAAATGATTAATTAATCTTCATTTGTGTGAGTATGTGCAGGAGAAATAATGAAATCCTTCTCTATGAGACACACATTCAGAAAGTACGTACTGCTTGCTCATTTGTCAGGTCCTGCACCGCACTTCACTCAGCAACCCAGATGGTCTGGCAGTGGACTGGGTGGGAGGAAACCTGTACTGGTGTGATAAGGGACGGGATACTATTGAGGTGTCAAAGCTGAATGGAGCGTACCGTACAGTCCTGGTCAACAGTGGCCTGAGGGAGCCGCGTGCTGTGGCTGTGGATGTACGCTATGGGTGAGTGAGGGTGACTCAACAAAACTCTGGAAAACTTCTGAGCAGATGGTTGTTATGTTGTTTGGAGTTCAAAGTGTGCACTTTATGAACATCAACGAGACATACTCTCCTCAGATAAACTGTTTATTTAGTTAGATTTAGTTACATTAAGCAAATGTATGTTATACTACAGTGTATGCTTTAAATAATGCTGCATTTTATTTTGATTTTTAGTTTAGTTTATTGGTTTATTTGTATGGGAGCAGGTACAAATACATTGATCTTACAAAAGAAACAATGCTTTGTACCAGATTTAGCTATTGCTGATTTCCATCTGCAGTCCCCGGGCATGTGCACAAAACAAAACACACATTACATATCACTAACATTAGTAATATGATAGCCCATTATTCACATTAGCTCATCAATAACCATTTCAAATTATTTATCAGACAGTCATCTAAACCAGACCATCATAACCTGAAATTCATTCAAATACTAAAAAACACTTTTGATGTTCGAAAGTCTGTTTTAGTTCAAATTTGATATGATGTGTAAACCAAGCTAACACACAACATCCCTGACAGGTACCTGTACTGGTCTGACTGGGGTGACACCCCCCACATAGGGAGGATTGGGATGGATGGCACCAACAGGAGTGTTATCATAGAAGATAAGATCACGTGGCCCAATGGCCTGACACTGGACTTTGTTAATGACCGCATCTACTGGGCCGACGCCAGGGAGGACTACATTGCATTTGCCAGCCTGGATGGAAGCAGCAGACACACAGGTAACACACACACAGAGGCTCATCAGGTGTAGTTTGGTCACTTTGTTCAGTTGTTGTTACTTACTTGTGTTTGTGCTCCAACCCCTGTAGTTCTGAATCAGGATATCCCCCACATCTTTGCTATGACTCTGTTTGAGGAGTACATCTACTGGACGGACTGGGAGACAAAGTCCATCAACAGAGCTCACAAGACGCTGGGGGTCAACAAGACCATGCTCATCAGCACCCTACACAGACCGATGGACGTCCACATTTACCACCCGTACCGCCAGCCTGAAGGTAGCATCAAGCCTCCTGTCAGTGACAACCACATGGGAATCTTCATCCATTGATTTCTACTTCTTCATATTTCCCCTCTCTTCAGTGGAAGACCACCCGTGCCAGATCGACAACGGAGGCTGCAGTAACCTGTGTTTGCTGTCTCCTGGTGGAGGTTACAAGTGTGCTTGTCCTACTAACTTTTACCTGGCAGCCGATGGCAGACAGTGCTTGTCCAACTGCACCGCAAGTCAGGTAACACAGCTCGGGATTTTTATTTTAAATCTCTGCCCTGTGTTTGTCAAACTGAAAAAATAATGTATATCTTCTTGTGTTGCTTCAGTTTGTTTGCAAAAATGACAAGTGCATCCCATTCTGGTGGAAGTGTGACACTGAAGACGACTGTGGCGACCGCTCTGATGAGCCCGCAGAGTGCCGTAAGTGATCAACTGTGATAGTCAGAATATTTTACTGTTTCTTTATAGTGTTTCGATTATAACTGTTATAAATGTGCCGTGTGTTCTCCCTGCAGCCGAGTTTAAGTGCAGACCAGGTCAGTTCCAGTGTGGTACGGGCATCTGTACCAACCCAGCCTACATCTGTGACGGAGACAACGACTGCCAGGACAACTCTGATGAAGCCAACTGCGGTACGCCTACATGAACGTACAGATTTCAAATCAAATTTCATTTTAAATCTCCTCCTTTGTTACACATCATTTATCGCATGTATTTTTTCAGACATTCACGTGTGCCTGCCAAGTCAATTTAAATGCAGCCACCCCAGTCGCTGCATCCCTGGTATTTTCCGTTGCAATGGGCAGGACAACTGTGGAGAGGGAGAGGATGAGAAGGACTGTCGTAAGTCATCTGGTTACCAAAGACTCTCTGTTTTCTTGAGATTCTTTCAATTTTTGTGTTAGTTTTTTTTTTTATTGCCTTACTTAGGCCACAGATACAGATGTATCTGAAAATGTAATGAGCAAACAGGAAAATGCTTTGATGCTTCCCAGAGGATCACTGTCCATTCTGACCTGTCCTTTAGTGATGCCCTCAGTCTAAATGCTGTTGCATAATTTAATTGCCATGACATTTGCAGAGCACATTCAGTCTACACAGAGGAAGATTACATGAACTATTCAGTTGAACCATTGCAAGGTCAAAATTAGCATTTTAGCACCTTTAATTGCAGGGCTATAGCAAAAATCACCATGTTATTATATAATGAATACTGCAGTGTCTAGGGGCCAGTAACAAAACTTGTAACTTGTAACAGTAACTTTTTTTTTTTTTAATTTAATGCTGTGGAATTTGTGTCTGGATAGTTTGTCTTTATTTGGTGTTGATGTAAATGTCTGTCTCTCATACAGCGGAAGTAACATGTGCCCCCAACCAGTTCCAATGCGCCATCACCAAGCGCTGTATCCCACGGGTGTGGGTGTGCGACAGGGACAATGACTGTGTGGATGGATCTGATGAGCCTGCCAACTGCAGTAAGACAAGACTTTTCATCACAGCACCAAACAACACCTCTGCTCATGAAGAAACTCTCCTCTGCAGCATAAAAACGGTTCTGTAATAGAATCTGACGAGTTAGATTTATTGGCTGTCGGTGCAAGATGAAATCTGAATCCAGAGGATAATACGCTGGAGTTGTTTAAAAAAAACAAAACTTTAAAAAATCCAATGCAACAGAACGGACTGCAGAGGAGGGATGACTGTAACTGCCATTCATTTTACAACATTGATAAAAACAGTATCATCTGTTTATTCAGTTACAGTAGCAGAGTGAATAAGCCTGTATTCTCGTGTTTAGTGTTAAGATGTCTAATCCAATAAATCCTCTCTGCTGCAGCTCAAATGACATGTGGTGTGGATGAGTTCCGCTGTAAGGACTCGGGGCGCTGCATCCCGGCACGCTGGAAGTGTGACGGAGAGGATGACTGTGGAGACGCTTCAGATGAGCCCAAGGAGGAGTGTGGTGAGTTGTAGAAGGAGAGTAAAAGTGAAGAAAGTTGCCCGTGGCACAATGCTCGTACTTAATATGTCTGTTTATGCACAGATGAGCGCACTTGCGAACCGTACCAATTTCGTTGTAAAAACAACCGCTGTGTGCCCGGCCGCTGGCAGTGCGACTACGACAACGACTGTGGGGACAACTCTGATGAAGACAAGTGTGGTAGGTTCCCCTCTGTTGTGTTTTCTTTGAGGAGGGACGCCGCCTTGTCACACACTCACACAGCACAATGAGAAACGGTGGTTTATAATACTGTAAGCATACTGTTGAGATGCAGCAGGTTATAGTGGTAAGAGATGTATCACCTTTTCACTGTGTGTTTGTCTGTTATATTTACTCAACTACACGCATGGTTGAGATTTAATTTCTTTTTAGTTAATTAGTTCTGTGGCCATTTGCACATCTCACATCATCTCATGTCTATTTTGCATTTCACACTGGCCAGTTGCTGTGAGCCAGAGGTAGGTGTTGTCACAGTTTCAGATCAACCGCAACCTCAACTACCCAGTCCTTTGTGTCCTCCCCCCTCCAGCTTGTCTTTGGTTCTGCGAGCTTCCTCCTTCATTTTTATTCCTACTAGCTCCTCGTTACACAGTGTACCATCCCCGCCTCTGTGCCCATTGAGTCAACCCTGTGATATGAACTTTCAGCCTGATTTTATCCATGTACGTCCGGCTCTCAACTTTGTTTTAGTCTCTTTTCCCACCTCTTCTCTTCTATTTTCTTTTCCTTACGCTTCTCCTCACTCCTTGCCTCTGCTCTCTGTTCCCCCTTAATTATTATTTCTCACATTTCTAAGCACCTTTCCCTCTGTCCTCAGTCCCTCGGCAGTGTTCAGAGAGCGAGTTCTCCTGTACAAATGGACGTTGCATCGCTGGGCGCTGGAAGTGTGATGGGGACCACGATTGCGCCGATGGCTCAGATGAGGTATCGGTCAAATATTTTATTTATTTATTATTTATTCTTATTCCTAATAAAGCAATCTTTATTTTGACTTTGTAGCATGCTGCACACAGTACAAACACACCCCACTAAAACAGGGCCCCCTCTAAACAATCCACACACCCATAACATGCATAGAGAGGGGATAGGGTGAGGGCGCTGCCAGATCCGGTGCACCCGGAGCAGTTGGGGGGTCAGTGCCTTGCTCAAGGACACCTCAGCAGTGCCCCACTCCACACTCCATGTTTTGTCCAGGCTGGGACTTGAACCATGACCCTCCGGTTCCCAACCCACTGAGCCACTGCCGCCCAAAAGGCAGTCGTAGCAGAGGATGGTTGCGATCCATCCACCTCTGGGTTATGGGCCCAGCATGCTTCTGCTGCGCCACTCTGCTACACACCTCAGATGGGATATATTTCCTTCCTGACTAGCTTTGAACCCGACGTAGTCCGGGCACTGATGAAAATACTTCTGCGTTTTTGTTCAGAACGGCTGTGATGTGAAGTGTGACAGTGACCAGTTCCAGTGCAAAAACGGCCACTGCATTCCCATCCGCTGGCGCTGTGACGCAGACGCCGACTGTATGGATGGCAGTGACGAGGAGAAGTGTGACAGTGGAGGTAGGAGACACACAGTTTTATTTCCCCATGGATGTTTATTTGAACACAATGTTAAAAGTGTCGATGCTTACAGCTGCTGACGGCGTGCATCATTTTTCCCTCTGATCTCCCCTTCGTGTTTCAGTGGGTAGACACTGCCCCCTGGATGAGTTCCAGTGCAACAACACTCTTTGCAAACCCCTGGGCTGGAAGTGTGATGGTGAGGATGACTGTGGAGATAACTCTGATGAGAAACCAGAAGAGTGTGGTGAGAATCACTTGCATTTCCACATGTTACATTTGATACACACAGTGTCCTCTGTCTTCCTTAACGCTCCTGTCTCTTTGTCCTTCAGTTAAATTCCAGTGTCCACCCACGAGGCAGTTTCGCTGCCATAATGACCGCGTGTGTCTTCCGGTGTCAAAACGCTGTGACGGTGTGAACAACTGTGGGGACAACAGCGATGAAGTCAACTGCTGTGAGTTACTTTAATTTAAAAAAGAAAGCTTATTAAAGAGAGAGGAACAGATTTTGTTTTAATTGAAATTGGACGTAATTGATTGAAATGTCTTTTGATAATCAGAGTAATAACTTCTGTGTGACCCTCCTCTTCCTGAAGTGCCTCCCTCCACGCCAGTCTGTCAAAAGGATGAGTTCAAGTGTTCCAGCGGCCGTTGCATCAGCTCCGTTCTTCGCTGCAACTACTTCAACGACTGCGAGGACTACGGCTCTGATGAAATCAACTGCAATATGAAAGGTCTGTTGTGCCACAGTGTATTTGTCATGATGACAGTGTCCACTCTGTGTGGGCTGTCAGTGTGACTTCCCGCTCCCTGTTTCACTGCCTGCAGACACGGTGCTGAACGACTGTCGCAGTAACAGGACGGTGTGCGGAGACGGAGACGAAGCTCACTGTGTGGTGAACGGCACCGACTCCTTCTGCTCCTGTAAACCCGGCTTCGTGTCCAACGGTCGTAACAGATGTAAAGGTACAGTCTGCTCTGCCCTGGCTCCATTTTTCTCACTTGTCACTTCATGTTGTGGCTCCAAGTTGTTCCCAGACTTGAAACTATGTGTGATGTCTCCCATGTGACCTTGGGGTGTTTCACAGATAAGAACGAGTGTCAGGAGTTTGGAGTGTGCTCGCACATCTGCAACAACACCAAGGGTTCCTACAAGTGCAGCTGCCACAAGTATTTCACCAGGATCAACGACACCTGCAAGGCTGACAGTGAGCCCTCCTAACTCGCACTTGTTAACATGCTGTGTTGTGTAACTGTTTTGTTTTCTTTGTTTTTCACTCCCCTACTCCAATGATCAGTTTCCAATCATCATTTCTTGTGCATCCCCAGCTCAGAGACAAGTGCTCTACATCGCTGATGACAATGAAATACGTAGCCTGGACCCTCCGATGCCGAACTGGCGCTACGAGCAGGTCTTCCAGGGTGATGCCAATGTGCGCATTGATGCCATGGACCTGCACATCAAGACCAATCGCATCTACTGGACAAACTGGCACACAGGCCGCATTTCTTCCTATGATTTGCCTTCCTCCCCCTCTCCCAACAGCAACCGTAACCGACGCCAGACTGACTCCCGGGTCACCAACCTGGAAGTAAGTGTGTCGATGTTTATTTATTTTATCTTATTTTATTCATTTGTGCATTTTTTTTTTTGTATTTGTTGATGTTATCGAACATAACTGGTAGTTGGAGTACATTCATGTAGCGCTTTCATGACCTTAGCTAGGTCCCAAAGCGCTTTACAAGGCAACTGATTCACACACACACTCACACACCAATGGTTACCAAGCTGCCATGCAAAGTGCTAGCCACCATTGGGAGCAACTTAGGGTTCAGTGTCTTGCCCAAGGACACTTCGACATGTGGACAGGAGCTGGGCATCGAACCCACAACCTTACGATTCACAGGCAACCCATAAAGCCATAAAGGTCAAGTTTGTGTGTCCACTTCTGGAGGCTGTTGCTGCAGTGTCTCTGTCTTTCAGATTCCTGATCTGAAGATGCCCCGTGGCATCGCTGTGGACTGGGTGGCATGGAACTTGTACTGGACTGACTCTGGTAGAGACGTCATCGAGGTGGCCCAGATTAGCGGAGGTCGCCATCGCAAGACCCTCATCTCCGGCATGATCGACGAGCCTTACGCCATTGTAGTCGACCCACAGAGAGGGTGGGTGGGAACTGGCAAAAGGAGCTGCAAGGAAGGAAATTTAAATTTAATTATGAGAACAGCAGTAATAACTGATTTTTTTTGTTTTCATTCATTAGGAAAATGTACTGGGCAGACTGGGGAAACCATCCCAAGATTGAAACGGCTGCGATGGATGGAACCATGAGAGAGACACTGGTTGAAGAAAACATCCAGTGGCCAACTGGTAAAGCACACACACACACACATGCACATCATCTGCAGCTAAACTGTAGCAAATACAAAGTGTTTTATCTTTCCAACCTTTCCTAACACTGCTCTCTGCTTGTACAGGTCTGGCAGTGGACTACTTCAACGAGCGTCTGTACTGGGCTGATGCCAAACTCTCATTGATTTGCAGCGTGAGGCTGAATGGCAGCGATGCAGTCGTGGCTGTAAACAGCATTAAAAACAGTTGAGTGGCACATAATCACAAAGGCACAGCTGGTGTCGTAACGCACGCTAATAATCAGTCTTTGTCAGTCGCAAGTGCAATTGTTTTGTGGATCTTTGTTTCTGCACAGAGCTCCATCATCCCTTCAGCATTGATGTCTTTGAGGATTACATTTATGGCGTCACCTACATCAACAACTATGTCTTCCGAGTGAATAAGTTTGGCAAAGGCCCCATTGAGAACCTAACAACTGGAATGAATCATGCCACAGACATAGTTCTGCACCACCGTTACAAACAGCCTGAAAGTGAGTATTACAAAGACAAAGCTCTGAACAGCAGGAGTGCTCAATACAACAAAAATAGAGAAGCAAATCGAGCAAGGTTATGTTTTAATTATCTTCAATCCTAGTTTACGTCTCCGTCAGTGACTAATCCCTGCGACAGGAAGAAGTGTGAATGGCTGTGTCTGCTGAGCCCCAGCGGTCCAGTCTGCACCTGTCCCAATGGACGCACGCTGGACAATGGCACATGTGTGGAGCAGCCTACTCCCACACTGTCTCCTATCTGTGAGTGAGCAGACAGACAGAAGTACACACACTCTCACACACAGACACTGACACTGAGTCTTTGTCACCTGCAGCTCCTCCCAGTGGTCCCTGCTTGGTCCAGTGTCTGAACGGCGGCAGCTGTTTCCTGAATGCCCACAAGCAGCCCAAGTGTCGCTGTCAGCCAAATTACGGAGGAGAGCGATGTGAGATTGATCAGTGCAGGGATTACTGCAAGAATGGAGGCACATGCACACCTTCACCCACAGGTGCGATATTGCAAGTCGGGTAAAAATATGACTTTGTGGGCCACCTTTATGTTTTTGTTGGATCAGTAATATGATGTGTGCTGACTATCTGTTCCTGTTCACCCTACAATCCACCCATGCTTGTCTGTCCTCCCACAGGCTCTCCTACCTGTCGATGCCTGACTGGCTTCACTGGGCCAAACTGTAATCTGCACACTTGTGAGGATCACTGCAAGAATGGAGGCAATTGTACAGTCAGTGCTGGAAACCAGCCAACCTGCCGCTGTCCCACTGACTTCCTTGGCGACCAGTGCCAGTACAGTGAGTGTTCCCACTGTCCGTCTGAGATGCAAGTTTAAAAATGTTGAAATGCTGCTGCTGACTAATTAGTGAATAGTGCACTCACATGATAATATACCTGTGTGTGTGTGTGTGTGTGTGTGTGTGTGTGTGTGTGTGTGTGTGTGAGCAGGAGGCTGTGAAGGCCACTGCCTGAACAAAGGTACGTGCCTACAACGGGATAATGGCTCCAAATTGTGTCGCTGTCTGCCGCAGTACACTGGCAGTACCTGTGAGATTGACAAATGTCACTACTGTCGTGACGGAGACTGTATCCCCAGCAGTAGTTTTACATCTACAGGAGACTTCACCTGTCGGTAAGAGCACATGTTATCTACTTCACTTGAAGGACAAACTGTAACATGCACATTTTTCTCATCTCTCCCATCTCAATTTTCTGTTTTCCACAGCTGCTCAAATGGTAGAGTCCAGCCCAGCTGCTACACATGTGATACAAATGAGTACTGTGCAAATGGCCAGTGCTCTATAAACCCCATCACCCGCCTACCAGAGTGCAGGTGGGAGGTCTTTCAGTCTGCATATCTCCAGTGGATCATTTGATAGTGTGTGTGAAAATCTCTATTTCCTCTCTTCCTCTGTGTGTGTGTGTGTGTGTGTGTGTATAGATGTTCACCTGGCTGGACAGGACATCGCTGTGAGTTTGTGGCCAGCAGTGAGGAGACCTCAGGTTCAGGTGGACGTAAGTCAGCGCCTCTACGGTGACATTAGTAACAGAAATGCTTTACATACATATCAGGCCATTTATAGTTGTAAAGTTTTTAAATACCTTGACAGTTTTGACAGATCTCCCCGTCTCCCTCAGAAAGTATCATCCTGATGTCAGGGGATGCTCTGCCTTATCAGCTGATGTCACTGAGGTGTGGTACACCTGTCAAACTTGACAAGTCGACCTCCTGCTGTCCGATCGCCCTCCCTTCAGGATGCCATTTTAAAACTTTACAACTATAAATTGCCAAATATATATGAATGGGAAAA
This sequence comes from Pseudochromis fuscus, assembly GCA_900323345.1. Classification (NCBI taxonomy): domain Eukaryota; kingdom Metazoa; phylum Chordata; class Actinopteri; family Pseudochromidae; genus Pseudochromis; species Pseudochromis fuscus. The sequence continues at coordinate 35,490 of OOFC01045628.1, forward strand.
AGCTAACAGTTAAACAAAAAGGCAAAATGAACTTCCTTACTCTAATAACAGAAATGATATGAGGAGGTTGACTGTTGAAATGGTCTTTTCACCATCTTTACATACGTGTGTGTGTGTGTGTGTGTGTGTGTGCGTGTGCAGGGACAGCCTCCATAGTGATCCCGGTGCTGCTCCTGCTGCTGCTGGTTGTCCTGGCGACAGGAGCGTTGCTCTGGTACAGGAGAAGGATGAGAGGGTGAGTCGCAGGCTCACACTCAAAACATGAGAGAGTTGTAGTCCTCTGTTTATCTTTACATTCTCCTCCTCCCTCTCTCTTTTGTTTCTTTTTCTTCCCTCTTTCTTTCATTCTGTACTTTTGCTCTCCTCTCTGTAATGGCATCTCTTCTGCTCCTCAGGTCAAGCCGGCCCGGCAAAACCGGCTCCAGGCGCTTGCGGTAACAGTTGCCAGGGTTACTCTTTTCTCACCATGCCCTCTTTCAGTTCTGCATTCGGATGCTCTCTCTTTCTCTGTCTTTCCTTTAACCATAAGCCCTTGTTGCTGTACAGTGTTTGGTCCTGTGCTGAATGTCACGCCATCCTCTCCGATGTCCATGGGAGCTGTAGGCGCGCCTCGCTCCTACAGCATCTGTCCCGATCAGTTTTCCCAATTCAAAGCAGCTCCAGGACGGATCTATTGAAAACACTGATTGAATAGATCTGTCTGTGTACTAGTACCAGTGCTGTAGATCTCTCATATTGTTGTCCATCATATTGTGCCATATTGTACTGTGCTGTGGTTTGTACTGTGGTAGTGTCTCTCATAGTGAGAGATGGAGGGTCCAACAGCATTCTTCCAAGCTCAGGCTGGAAAATGCTATTTGAAAAATCCAGCATTTACTGAGATAGACACCAGAGTTGATGCAGATTTTAGAGGCTCGATTGTGGATTAATTGCAGGCTGGAAAGATAGTCTGTCCACTAAAAGTCCTGTATCCAGGTCCACTGTGTCTGGATCTGAACTGGGCCACATGAATGCTGGGTTTGTGTTGGTGCCTGTGCTGTGGCTTAGCCTGGATGGTGGTGAGAGTCATGCAATGCCTCTTCCCTTCCTTCGTAATGTGGCTGTGTCTCTGCTTGTACCGTTCAGGCTCCTGTAATCTATGAGAAATGAAGGTGTAACTGTGGCCTTACTGTTTGTGTAGGGCCAAGGGCTTCCAGCACCAAAGGATGACCAACGGGGCCATGAATGTTGAGATTGGAAACCCCGCTTACAAGATCTACGAGGGAGAGCCTGATGATGATGCTGGGGAGCTGCTAGATGCAGACTTCACACTGGACCCAGATAAGGTAGAGAAACACACCAGGCATGTATATACATCCTGCAGCCTACTCCACATTATCTAATAATGAAAGACTTTCTCCTCCTTGCAGCCCACCAACTTCACAAACCCGGTATATGCCACTCTGTACATGGGAGCTCACAACAGTCGCAACTCTCTGGCCAGCACAGACGAGAAGAAGGAGTTGCTATCACGTGGAGATGAGGAGCCTCTTGTGGACCCACTGGCATAGACTGTCCATTGGCCTGGATCATGCTATTCCAAACACACCCCTCTTCTTGCCTTTTAAAGAAAAACTAAACAAAAATAAAAAAATTGATAAAAAGTGTGAGAGAAAATTGATAAAAAGTGTGAACACTGTATAAAATGTACAAAAATGAAGGACTACTTTTGTATGTGATTGCAGTATTATATTTTGTTCTTTTGAGATTCCTCTGGTCAAAAACGAATAACATTTTCTATGAGAGATTTTTAATTTACACTTTGTCCCTTACCCTTTACCTAAATAGCCACTACCTCTGTGCAAAATGAAATGGAAACAAGAAAATCAGAAGAAAAGATGCTATCATTGGAGCAATTTTAATTTTTTATTTTTGTATGAATTGTATAGAAAAGAAAAAAACATTGTTCCATTTCACCAGTGCCAACAAGTGTTTGTTGTTTGTGTTGACTTTGAGCGGGAAAGGCAAAACTCAAAGTTTTCTAAATCGGTACATATGTTTGTCTTGCTGTGGGTTCCCCAGCGAGATTGTGTGAGACAGATTTGTGACAGCACCGTTTGTGTATAGCACATGTAAAATGTCAATACCAGATGGCAACTACAGTATTTCCACATAATTTTTTCTCAGAGAACAATGTTCATGAAATGATTGTGTTGTCTTCCTTGCACAGAATATCACATTTTACGGTATAGTGTGTACTGTAGGCTTTATACCGTAAGATGTAAAGCAGATGTGTTTGTTTTTATCACGTTGTGTAGTAGTTGGAGTTCGTGTGTTGCTGAGGCGAGAGGGTGAGCGGCATACTGAGGTGTGATTGTGGGGTTGGAGAAGGAGGAAGTTGGTTATGGGTTAAACATTCCAGGCAGAGTGATGGATGGAGATTACAGATGTGAAGTGATGGTGAGGGTGAATGCCTCTATGGGTGGGCAGTAGGCTGTGCTTTAATGCCCAGGCCACAGCTGGCTAACAATGGGAGGGGTACTGCAGATATAAGACTTTGATGGATAGTGTCATATCTGCACTATTTAGCTGTCTGTTACAAGAGTCTTCCTGCAGAGGGAAAGTGAGGCTGCAGTTATGGTAAAATGTGAGAAAAGATTTTGATGTCTCTTTTGTCTTTTAACTTCTCCAGTCCATTTTTTTTGTAAAAGACCAGATAATGTCCGTCTGGCTTTGTGAGTAAATTTATCTTTCTGCCTTTACAGGATCAAAGTCTGTACGTCTTAAGTGCATTATGTTCATTTGGTCCTTAGCGTTTCTGTCATTCTTGAGCTCTTTCTGATCTCTCCTCCGTGCCCTGCTGCTGCTAATGCTACCACTCCGGTCGCTCTGACACGTCTTTACGCTCAGCCTCTGTCCCAAAATGCTGCTTCTGTCAGAAAAGTGTCAGCCATATCTTAATGCATGTGAAAAGTAACACAAGTCTTCAATGTAACTACAATAACAAGTTTTTATTTTGCTTACCTGTCAGCGAGTGTTATTTTATGCTGTTGTATATGTTTTTGTCTTTAATTGAGAGAGAAGTACAATCATTTTACCTAAAGAACATTTTTGCAAAAATCATATGTGCATTTTCAGAATTTTTTTTTTTTGATTAGTCCTTGTTTTGTTTTTTAAATGAAAAATGACACATAGCTTTTATAGTACACGATGCATGGAGGCTCAGACTTTCTTCTGGAAAGAGAATAATGTTTAATTTTTGCTGGAGTACTTTACAAACTAAATAACAGATATTGTTATAAATAAAATTTTAAAAATTGTACAGAAAACAAGCCACTGTGTTTTGTGTTGTGTTTTCGATTTGCCTGGATGAAATGTGGGAAACACTGTGATGAGTCAGTGTGGGTTAGTTTACTCATTTATTAGGCAAACAGATAATCTTTTAAAATCAAACAGATTTCTTTAAGCTGTAGACATGATAATTACAACCACATTTCATTCTTATATTGTGACACGTAGAGAAACTTTAAAGGATATATATTACACTGGTTTTCAGGGAAGTGTAAATGAGTCTTATACGCCCCTCGATCATGTCTGTGAAGTTTCTTGGTGAAACTCCACTTTGATCATGTATTTTAGTCTGCCTCAAAACACTGAGTTGTGGCAAGAGCGCTCTGTTTTCTGGTGCCTGTCGCTTTAAGGCGCTCCCCTCCGTTGCTCTGCACTGACGTCAGGACGCCGTCGCCGTTACCAGGAAACCACCGCAACGCGAGGAATCGTAAATGAGAAATATCTACTCCGCTGTGAGGCTGGCAGCCCGTGTAACGAAATTTGTGTTTTTTTTACAACTCAAAACAGAGTTCTGGGTGAACTCATGTCGCGGCCAAACTTCTCTTGTAACGGAGAAATCGCAGAAGGCGGCTCCTACCCATCTAATGCTGTGGGATACAGCGTGGGATACTCCGTGGGATTAGCTAATGCAGTGTCTGTCAGACCCTGTCAGACGCCGTCTTCTCCACGGTCTACGTCACAATATATCAAAATCCAGAAAACCTCCTTTCACCCCAGGTATTTCTATTCAAGCAGCTCACACAACAATGAGATGGTTTTAAAATCTCACTGTCAGTGGACTTGGAGGTAAGCCAAACACCAAACAGTATAAGACTTTAAAAAGTGGATTTTCCATAATATGTCCCCTTTAATAACAAAAAACTACAGAAAACTTCCATTAAAGAAAATAATTACTTACATGTGAAGATAGTACACTAAACAACCCTTACTGATCTCATGGAGCATTACAGTAGCAGATATAGCAAAACATTAGTGAATCCCATCATTTGCCTGTTTTAAAAGAATCATAATTATTTTTAATGTCTCGGCTGCAAATAGAGACTGCACTTTGTATCATAGTCTTTACTCGATGCCTTTAGCCTTCAGCTCCTCCCTGACTCTGCTCAGGTAGTCTGGGTCAGGATACCCAAAACTGTGGAAACAAGATATGTAGATGGGTTAATATGTAACATGTTGAAAAACAATAAGTAGACAAAAGAACACTAGAAGAAACAAGAGATTTGGCTACAGTACCCCTGTGGTCCTCCTGTTTGGGACGTTTTGTGATGAATGTCGTTCCAGGTCACCTGGTTCTCCATCCCAGTTGTTCTGGATGTCCCAATAGTGAAAATCAGCTTCTGGTCAAATGCTTTTCTTAGAAGTCGCAACACTTCATTTCCCTCTTTGTTGTCTGGAAGATATGCTGATCTGGTTATACCTGAATAGTAGTCTCCAGGTTTTGGGTGTTTTTCCTGCACAGGTAGAGTGGCAGATAGAAGCAATTGTGTAATTAAATGAATAGATCAAAAATACAAAATTAATAGAGAATTGAAATTATCTCTTCATATAGGTACTTATGAATTCAAATAAATTTACCGTCTGTGTTCCACTTGGAATATGATAGGTGATGGTTATAGTGCCACAGTGTGGGAATCCCTGGAGAGATGAGGCATATTTATGATGTGACATTGTTCCCTCTGGTTGATCTCCCTCCATCATACCAAACACATCTCTGCATACAGGACAGATGGGCCCATTGGTTTTCTTTGCTTGTTGGAGGCATTCCTCACAAAATTCATGTTTGCACTTCAGCCGTTTCTTGTTAGTAAATGTATCCATACATATTGGACAGGTTTCTTCTTTACTGTCTCCAGCCGCTGCCCCGTCCTTTGTGTCAGCGTTGGTGTTGCCATATGCTGACTGCCTGCTCAGCACAGGTCCTTTGGAGGCTCCCTCTGACTGATAAGCACTGCTCAGGTTCTGCGGTGAGCTGCTGAACCCAGTGGCACCAAGATGTGTTTTGAAGCTCATGGGTGACATCACC
>OOFC01045631.1:0-30546 GCA_900323345.1 Pseudochromis fuscus
GACCATGTTAGAAACTTGTCCTGTGTTTTTTTTCAAAGTGTCTTGACCATTTTTGGTGGAGTCATATGCATAAATGTGGCATATGGTCCTATCTCCCAATGTTAAAGAATCCTTCAAAAAATTCCTGGATCCAGACGATGATCCGGATCACTTCCAAAATCTAATCATTTGTTCCTTATTCCCATCTGGACAATCCCTGAAAATTTCATCAAAATTCATCTGTAACTTTTTGAGTTATTTTGGAAACCAACAGACAGACAAACAGACAAACCCCGGCAAAAACATAACCTCCCTGGTGGAGGTAATTAGAGTAACATCAAAACATGCTCACAATAAAACATTAAAGTATTCATAAACACACAATTCAAATTTACGTCTGTAAATAATATTAGGTAATAACTGTAATTTAATTTCATATCATTTATTAATTTAGCTCTGTGACTGCAGCATGTGTTGCCTACCAGCAGCATGAATCTGTTTGATTTTATTTTTTGCACAATCACGTCCTAAAAAGATATGTCTTTTTGTTTGTAGTCAGTAATTGACCAAAGATTAAAAACCAAACCAAAGCGTGTTATAAACTGCATTATGTGAAACAGTATTTCTTCGTTTCACCACAGACACCTGCAGGTCTCTGTGTGGAAATATAAAACCTAGTCTACACAAGTACATGCTGAGATTATTCCATGTCTGCATCACACATGAAACATGTATTTATCTGAAAATCCACGCCGATGCCGGACTACACTGTCCACATTTTAATCATCTCTGATCATTAGTGTTGAGCATTTCATGAAGTTATTATCAAACCAAAAAACTGAGCTGAATATAGATCATGCTCATGACTGTGAGTGAGTCGAGTGCTGGATTGTCGGCTCAGTGTTGGTTTTACTGCAATGTTTAAGATGTGGATGTTTCAGACCTGAGTGGGCGACCATCCTCACCCCATAAAAAACACAGGGTCAGGTACCTTCAAATCTTATTAAAGTAATAAGCTTTAGACTTACACAAGTGCACCTCCAAATCCTATTAGCACAATGTCCAGCCAGAGTCGACAAAAAGCATATTGTGTTCACACCTTGGTCCTGCAAGCCCAAACAATGCTGCAAAGGTGCAGGTGCACATGTGAACATAAGAGAGTCCCGGTAACCATAGAAACTCTCTCACCACTGACAGGCTGGCAGAGGAGGCATTTAGATCAGAGAGGGCTGATGCTTGCACAGGATATTAGGAATTAATGATTCATGGGCAAATAAAGCACACATTTTTATTTATAAGGCATGTGTTTATTACAAATCGGGACACTTGTTTTTCATTTCATGCATGGTAAATAATCAAAAAGCGAGGCTTTTCCAGACAAATTGTGACCTTTGAGCATTTCTAATGTTTGTAGCATGGCTCGCACTGCTGGCTCAAGAAAAAAACTCCAAAAAGCTAGGTGCAAATCAAACATGGCTGTATCCCTTTAGGTCCTGATATCATCCCAAAGAAACTGAAATCTGCTCCATAACACGATTATTGCACAAACATTAGCTGCTATGGCCTTCTGTGTGGGAATATGTCAAATGAAAAGAGGTCTTATTAGGATAAGTGCCACCAACCAGCAGCCACGGATGAAGCACAAATCACTGATAACCATCTGTGGTCCTAAATATAAACACATACTGTATTTAAACAAATGTATGTGTGTACTTGTCATCACATTTATTAATTCCACAGAGTGCTGAATAAATGGGATCGAGTTAAAAAAGTGTTTTGTGTTTCACAAAGCACTGAATTAACTTATGGTTAAAGTATATGTGCTTCTGTCTGCAGCCCTCTTTTCTCTTTGAGCTTGCTGCTTTTTTTTTTTTTTCCTTTTTTAAAACACCATGTAGCGCCTTTCTGTTTATGCTGGCTCTAAAGCCTCACTGGGGAGCTCTCCCTCAGACGACATCATACAGCTGCCAAGATAAAGTTAGAGACACAGGGATAAAGGCGGCACAAGCTATTTAGTAGTCACTGAAGACTTGGTTCACCCGATAAAGCGACGTTACTTATAGCAACACTGAATCCCACAGTATAGGGACACTTTGGTGTCACTACCATGTGAGGTTTATTTCTGTAGAGCACGTAGCCACCCTGCTTCATATTCACCTCCATGTAATAAAATGAAGTGAATGAAGCAGTATTGAATTAAAAAAGTGCTCTGACAGCTGAATTTGACATGAAATAAATAATCACATTGCCCACAAGTTATCAATCATCAACCAAAGCACTGAATCATTGTGCAGTGTTTAGTTAATTGATTGCGAAAAATATTTCCGAGCTAAATGAATGGAACGCTTTGCATAATTAGAATTGACATTTGATTGACTAGATCATAAAAGTAGCACAATTTAGGAATATTTATCGTAAAACATTTTTAAAACAGGAGGATTATCTTCCATGGTTTACCAACTAAGAATCTCCTTTACTGCAATGATTTAACAAAAAAAAGGCTACACAGCAAATATTCCCTGGGCACCATCATAAATCAACAATGTGAAAGCCTCTTCAAGCCAGTAAAATAATCAGCAGATTGGCAAATAAACACAGCCCGATCAATGTATTTAAAGCAGTTTTGTGTGAATTCACCCTAAGGTTACTGCATATGTACCAGCTGTGAATCCCCAGGCTCATATTTGTTAATCGAGAAAGAAAAATAAGTTTGGCTTGTTAGTTGTGGACGATTTGATTAATGGCCACCCTTCCCGGTCCTCGTCTCCCATGATGCATGTCAACCTGGAGGGGATAGTTGCTTGTCTCATAACATGCTGCTTGGAAATTGTAGGTGTGTGCCTAAACTGGTATTTGCATTAGCATACTAACAAGCACCATTACTGCGCGCATGCTTTTGGACGTTCACAAATAGTCAAGCAGGACATGCTTTTTTTTGCTGAATCCTGGAGATGAGGGTAATGAATTGTGTTCCGCATATGGCACATTGATAAACTCACTTCATGCCATTAATCAGCAGCAGAGGGAAATGGGAGAGTCTTGGGAAGGAGCTGTGATTGACAGGCTAATTTAGTGAGAGGAACAGCTTTTCTTGCAATGAATATGGCTCTGCTTACACGGGCTAATTAAAGGTGGCTACTGTGCTGGGGAGACTTTGGAGATTTGAGTGGTGGGATCAGTTTTGGTAGAATTAAATTTTTGTGGTGGCATCAGGTTTGTGTGGAAGAATAAGTAAGACAAATGAGATGGAAAAGCTATTGCACAGTCAGAGGCTTTCCAGAGGCTGTGGTCAGTGGCTGCTGCTGCTGCTGCAGGCCGACTGCCTCGCTGCGAACATGCCAACACTGGAATTGTTTGGCTAGGAAGGGATTATTGCTGTTATGATTGCCTACATAAAAGCTGATCGTGCTCTGTGATTATCTCACTCCGAGTCTCATCCTCCTCTTACAGCAGCACAGCTGAGATGACATTAGACATCAGCCTTGCCCTCAGTCTCAAAATATCTTATGTGCATTGCCTCCCCTTTGAATTTCTTCTGAGGGCAATTCTTCTTTTCTATTAGCATCTCATCTGGCCTTACACATTGAATTTTCTCACTTTACATTTGTGTGCCAAGCAGCGCTTCTGCTTGAATAGCAGAATAATCCAATCAGTGGGGAGCGCCTCAGACCCGAGACATCTGACCTCCACTGAGGATGGGATGTTGTCAAAGAGCGTCTTATTACAGATAATAATTCTTTGCTTTGTTTGTAGAGCATGTCTGCTCTGTGCTACAAGCTCATTTGTTTGTTTGTTTTTTTCAACAGCAACATGTAAGACTTTGGGGAAATTTTATGGAATATTCATTGAAAGAGGACCTTTGATAATTATGAATAAATACCTACAGGTGGAGAGTCCTTACAATGTGTGCATCTGTATGCCACTTTCTGACTAATTATTATGAGTACATTAACCCAAATCAGCTGATCACTTTGTATTGTTTTGCTCTATTTGTTTTAAAAAAAACCACTTTGATCTTTGAAAAAAGTCCAAAGACATGCTTGTTAGGTGAATTGATCAAACTAAATTGACCGTAGGTGTGAGTGGGAGCGTGAATGGTTGTTTGTCTATGTGTTAGCCCTGCGATAGGCTGGCAACCTGTCCAGGGTGACCCCGCCTCCTGCCCGATGACAGCTGGGATAGGCTCCAGTAGACCCCTGCAGGTGTGGAGAAAGCAGGTATAGAAAATGACTGACTGACAGAACATGTGCATCACATGGTATCATCAAAACCAATCAGCAGTGAGCTTCCACAGTGTCGCCCAGCAGCAGAAATGCAGGACCAGCTTATCATCATGACTCTGACTCTGTGCCGGGATAAAGCCAGGAAGGAGAGGGCTTAGAGAGAGGTGAGCCAACATGTTTTCACCATTTCTGGGACTTCCACAACAAGTAAAAAGCAGCAGTGTTTCCAGTCTCATTCATGGTTGACAGTGGAAGTGGTGGTTTGTTTCTGAATGGTGTGTTTTTTGCAAAGGTATGGTGAAAACTCCAAACTCACTCCGTATTTGCACGAGTCACATGAGGTGAGTATTTGCTTCATAATTGTTGTGAACACAGCTTTTCTGCCTCCAAACAATTTTGAAATCCAGGACAACAGAAACAGTCATGTTGGCCAAGTCGTGCTGTGAAGATCCAACTAGGTGAAGCCAGGTGGTGGTAATCTGAATAAATGCACTTTCACAGTTTTCTTCAACCAAACACGAGGACGGTCAGATGACAGATTTACTGATGCTGAAATGTGAGGAGGCAGCAGCTGCTGATGGAAGCTGACAAAGTGACAAAGATATTTCATATGTAAAAAAGGAAACTTGTAATAAGCTGTAATTAAAAGGAAAGGACCAGTGTGGCATGTATTAGGAGAATGTACATTTCCTGTGTGACATATTAATAACTTCCACTGTTCACTTGTACACTACTTTCCTATTCAGTCAATGATGAATAACAACCACTAATTCATAATGTTTTTTAGACTTTGAACATGATTAAAAACACCTGTGTCACCCCCACTGTCACACACACTAGAGGCAGAGAGCAGAGGACAGTTTCCCAACCACAGTCACTGAACACATAATGAAGCCTGGATGTTAGCATGGTCTGCAGCAGGCTAGCTGTGCAGAATAAATCTCCATGGTAACGTATGTCACACTGTTTTTATGAATCCGAGTCAGGGCTAAATTCGGCAGGAGAACATCCCGGATTAATCCACTATCTTGGTTTTGTGAGACAGCCCCCAGGGTTGTACAGCACACTTTGGTCAATCTAGTGTTTTAAATGTGCTTAAGTCAGAACTGCCTCACTTCTAGGTCACATATTGCAAGGCTTTTACCTAAGCTTAAGCTTCTTTTTATAGAAACCCTCAGTGTTTCTTGTGAAGCCAAGAAATACCTCAGTCTTACCACATTTTACATGGTGGACTAGTGTTCATGTTTTTACCCAGTCACGGCTTTAAACCTGGAGGGAAGGACTTATTATAGAAATGAATCTTGTAGTGTAGGTTTTCTAAGAGGTTTAAGCAAACCAACATTGGCTATATACAAGTAAATGAAATCAGTGAAAACACAAGACCACAGTCTTTCAGTTCAGTAGAAATGTATGTTGTGTAGGTGTGTGTTTGGTGGTTGCAGTACTGTCCAGGGGAGATGGGTGAATATATGCATTTTAAGTAAGTGCATGGGGGGCTTTAACATTCTTGGAGGGACAGGGACCTGGGGTTTTACAGGCAGGACAATAGAGAATTTCAACCCAGGAGATCAAGACTGCAGATCCAAGCAGGATCAAAAGAGCAGAGGAACAGTGCCTTCCCGTTCATCCACCTGTTGTCTGTAATGGTTTGTGACATCCACCCAGTTCATGGAATGATGTGTCACGTGGTTTACTTTGACTGAATTAATTTAGTTTAAATTTCTTGCACAACTGGACATTTATTCATTTCCACTCATCTCCTTCGGTCACACCTCACCTGGTCTCCAGTGATTTACAGGTGGTTTGGAGGCTCATTCACTGGTGAACTCCAGCCTCATACACATTGGACACTGTCTTCAGGTTCAAGGGTCACCCCTGCCTCCTCACTCCTCCCTTCATATCCAAGTATAATAATAATTATAATAATAATGGTTGGATTTATACAGTGCTTTTCTAGACACTCAAAGCGCTTTACAGAGACCATTATTCATTCATACCCAGTCACACCGGTGGCAGTAAGCTATGATAGCCACACCTGCCCTGGGGCAGACTGACGGAGGCGTGGCTGCCAGTCTGCGCCTACGGCCCCTCTGACCACCACCAAACCATTCATTCAACATTCATACGAGGCAAAGGTCACTTCACATGGCCATATTCAAATTCAGATTGTGAGTTTACAGACCAATGGGTGACATCACATTAGCTTTGTCCATTCAGTCATACAGTCTATGGTAAAAAACAAACAAAAACAACAACACTGAATTAACACTGATTAAGTCTGTCTCACTGTTATGTCTCCTCGTGCCTGCATGAATGTGTAAAAGCAGTATCTCATTGAGAAAGCCAAACAGTGGTTAACAAACATCAGATCACAGCAGCATCTAAATATAACCTACAACCACAGCTCTCTGGTCCGTCTGTAAGTGTTCAGTAACAAGTCTGACTGCTAATGGAACAAAATGCATTCTTGCTTCTCTCAGAGGAATAGATTACAGGTTCATTCAGTATGAATGTGCAATCTAACAGATGTAAGAAAGAGCCGGTTGAGAAGAAAAGTAGGACTGGGGGTTGTCTTTAATAAAACAGTAGCGTCTCCTTCCACCCTGGTTTACTAAGAGATGCAAACACTGAGTGAGACTGGGCAGCTGATAGTGACCATAACGGGCAGACAGACGTAATGATCGTCTGGTTGATTTATTATCTTATTGTCAGCCGTTGGCTGAGTCTGCTCTGGTCTGACAGTCGAGACATAACACTAAGCAGCACATGGTATTTGGGGATATTAAGAGTTGTTATCCTTTTCATCCTGATGCAGCCGGTTGTTCCTGGATTATTTTAACATGCTTGATTTACACAGCATTAAAATGAACTGTCTGAACACAGTAAGCAAATGAAACAGTATGTTAGCGATTCTTCTCGGTGAAGACATCTAGGTCACACGTCTTTTCCTTGCCTGAGTAAATTAAAAATAGAGGTAATTACTTTCACATTCAGGGAATCGTAGCTCTATATTTCAGCCGACAGGGACAAACTTCCTCACCTCCTCGGTTCTGTTTTTTATTACGTCTTCTGTCCTCCTTTCTGAACGCTTCTCATTAGTTTCTTTATGATTTTGTGCTTTCACTACCTCGGTGCACATTAGTCAACATAACTGTGCCAGCTGTATGTATTTATATATTTAACTATCTTGTAGCTCACTCATTCTTGCTACTTCTTTTAGTCTTATCACCCACCCTCGCCTGTTTTCTCCATGTTTATTCACCCTTTTTCATCATCCCCCCCTCCCTCCTTGCAGCTCCTTCTCTTAATTCGCCCTTACATCCTATCTATTTAAGGAAGAAAGCAGCGTCTGCTGGGAAAACTGCCGGGCTGGGTGGGGAGATTTAGCTGAATGGCACAGCGAGTCCCCAGATGCCCCGCTGTGGCTCATGCTGCAAAGGAAGAGGAGGGTGATGCAGCGTGGCAGATAAACAGATATGGACGGAGAAGCAGCATGAATAAGAGAAAACAACTGTTCAGATAGAGGCAGAGCGGACGGAGGAGGAGATCTGCAGAGGAAACAGTGCGCCGAGCTCCACCTCTACTGTATCCTGTCCGACTGTGACAGCCTCCTAATGGCTCTGCTCCACCATGACTCAGTGCTGCTGTTGGACACGAAAGCTGCACAAACACCAGCTCAAATATGCACACCAGCACTACACTGCCTTTTCTGTGCTGCCTCTGAGGCCTGCTGGTCACACAGAGGACAGTGGAAGAAGCATTTGTTGATGTAAATGCTTGTTGCTGTTTTATAGTCGCACTGCAATTAGTAGCACTGTGACACTATGAAGTAATGTCCTGAAAAGTGCTTTGTTTATATCATGCACATTCGTTAGGACCATTGCTAACATGTTGGGTTGTGGAGTTTGGTATTTGAACGTCATTGGGTGTATGGAACCAGATGTGACCATATTTGGATTTGAAGGAAGAAGTGAGGAGGTGGGTCTGACCCTTGAAGCTGAGGATACTGTCCAGGAGAGGAGTGTTCAACCACCTGTAAATCATTGGAGTGCAGACCTGTCAGTCAAACAAACCAGAGACACAACAAGATGACACAGTTAAAAGTGCAAGAGTCCAACCTCAACCAAAGGAAAAGTGACCACACATGTATTAACATGATGTAAAACTTGGTGAGAGAGATGCTGGACAATGGTAACGGGGAGAGTAAAACAACTAATATTACAACTGTGATCTTGGAGGAACCATTTTTTCTTCAACAGCAAGAGCTTGAGTGACATTTAAGTCACATCATTTCTGTAGGTCATCAGTTATTTGCTAATCCTGTTGGAAATTCAAAAAACTTTTTCCTCAAACAAACACCAAAATCCCCCAAAATAAAACTCCCAATAAAACTCTAATGCTGACCAGTGCTATGATCAATTTGAGCAAATAGTAGCTGGACTCCAAATACATACATGCAGAATGTCTCCAAATATTTCACAATAAAAGCCTGGTTAAAAAATAAATGGCATCTGTCTGCTTAATGTTTGGAGCGACATTTTATTTTGAAATATTGAATTTTATTTTGAATATTGAATTTGTATTTAAAGTATAATTCAGTAACTTTATTGTTCTGGTCCAGTTTGAAGAGTCAAAATTGAGGCTTCGCACTGAAATAATACCAATCAAATGTGTAATAGCTTTTATATCTTCTGTAGTTTAGGTAAATAAAGGACCTGAGTATTATTTGAGAAGTTCCAGTCATCGCATTAAGTTTTCCATCTCTCCCAGCCATAACAGAAAAATGTTTTTGCCAGACTTAAAATTTCTTTTGTATTTAAGGCGCCATCACTCAGAGGGGTTTTGTTGAAATTTAAAATGCACTTTACTAATGACAGGGGAGATTAATGCATGAAGAAAAGTAGTCATGGACTGACAAAATGTGGAAGAAGAGTGCTGCAAGCTAACCAATATGAGTGCAGTTTCTTTCTTACTTTTTTTTTTCTTTCTATTTTGAAAAAAGGAACCAGGCTTTGCTATTGCTTTATGAGGATAGAGAGTGAAATGAGTTCAGCCCATTCATAGAGCCTCAAGGACACACTCAACGCTTTTTGGTGAGAAACAGTGAAAGGAAACATACGTTTGTTTGATGAGAAGAAAACTCCACAGGGAAACTTTTTAATTGCTGAGATGTAGAATTGCATCGTCATCGCTAAAAAGATGTCTGATGGGAAGAAGAAGCAGTCAGACAATCACTGTTCAGACCTACAGTAATAGGAAGGATACACGGAGGCAACACTTGAAGCAGCTTTGACCCACTATACTAACAACAGTTGTACACACACAGTATTCCAGTGCGCCACTTTTTGGGTTACCTCCAAAACACAGACTGTATATTGAATGGATGACGCTAATGTGACATCACCTATTTGTTCGTGGACTAGTGTGAAGCCAGGAGTTTGGTATATGAACGTCACCATGTTGGTTTCTTGGAGTCAGAAGTGACCTTATTTGGATATGAATAGAAGAGTGAGGAGGCGGGTCTGACCCTTGATGCCAAGGAAACTGTCCAATGTTTATGAGACTGGAGTTACCTGTTGAGTATGCCTCCAGTCCACCTGTAATTGGAGACCAGACCTGTCAATCAAACTAACCACACCCCTAAATCTTCCTCTTTGTGAAGTTAAATATCTACTTAATAATTAAATGATTTTTAGATGGACCAGATCACTGAGAAGAAGAGTTGACTTTAGGTTATGGCGTCAGAATGAGTTGTGGAAAAAATGTAATGACTGAGTATTTCAGGATTGAAAGTGACCATTTCTGAATGGAGGTCAATTGGACCCAGCATCTAGTGGCCATCAGTGGTATTGCACTTTTTTACACTTCATTGTTGGCCTCATTTATGAGGAACTGTTGCCATTTCCATATACAGTCTATACTCCAAATTAAACAGTTGGCTGTCTGATTGTTAGACCCTTGCGTTTCCTGTCCATTTCAGTCATTTAATTTAAATCTCACGATTTAGGGGCACGGTTAATTTGATTGACAGGTCTGGTCTCCAGTGACATCGGTGCTGAGCTTCAGTCTCATACACATTGGACAGTGTCCTCAGGTTCAAGGGTCAGACCCACCTCCTCACTCCTCCCTTCATATTCAAATATGGTCACATCTGGCTCCAAACAACCAACATGACAACGTACAAATACCAAACTCCTGGTTTCAAAATGTCAGGCCACAAACCAACAGCTGATCTTCTATATGTTGTTTTCCCACCTGAATGCTTTAAGTGATTCATTTTGTGTATGGCTGTCAAATTAAAAATCCTGACAAACACTGCCAAACTGGCATCCACATTATAACAAACTAGAATTATTTTTCCTAGATTGTATCAGCTTTATGTCTGTAAGCAGTTTGAATGTAGGAAAATGAAAAGCTGTACAGAGGGAGATGTGAATCAGGTAGCTGGGGAAGGCAATTACTAAATAAATTGGTGCACCTCTAAATGAAATCAGGAATTTGCCTCAAGGTGCTGTGTAATCTGTATGTTTACCTCGATCCCTGGACCCCTGATTCAGATTTACAACCCCCCCAAAAAACCTCTTTACCAGAGGAAAAATCATTTAACAAGCTTCAGCAGCAGAGAAGGGATAGATCAGGACAAAACATTAAAAATAGAGATAAAACACAAATCTTGTTTGTCCTTGCTTGATGACTAACTCAGAATAAGAGTTTTATTTGGGTCTTCACAGGGGAAAATTTGGATTTAAAAGAGCTGTTGCTGTCCCACCTTTTTATAGAATAGGTTTTAACAAGCTGTAGCAGTTCACCGTCAGAGCTGGGAAGTGTTCATTTCACTGGCTATAATGACAACTGCCACTGGCACATTTGCTCTGTAAATTAGCTGTAGCTAATTAATGTTTAGAGTGTGAGCTGGCAGAACAACAAAAAAGAAAGTCTTGGCTCTGGCCTGGTTAATTATGGTCTCTGGTGACAGTAGAGTGACGTCTGGCCAAGTAGGATATTATTCTTTTTTGAAGAAGAAACTGTATCCATAGTTTAGCACGACTTTGATTGATGATTGACGATTGATTTTGTGACGGGCAAGAAAATCTAACGCTGTGAAGTTTCAAAACAAAACCAGCATTTAGTTTTTGAGTATATACACTATCGTTCAAAAGTTAGGGGTCATCCTATAAAAATCCATTTGACCAACGTTTACTGAAAGCAAGTATCACAAAACATATGAAAAATACAACTGAACACATGCAACAACCAAAACATGGAGGTATATTAGGTAAATATTATCTGAACCAGCAACACATCCCCAGACCCTAACTCTGCCTCTCCTGTGTTTGACAGTGGGAGTGACACAAGTGTTTCAGTCATGTAAAAGTCTGAAACATATGTAACCTGAGTTAAACATGTAGAACAAGCTGGGTAGATCCCTTTGTCTGCACACAGTCTTTGTTGTTATTGGAAAACCATTGTTGTTATAGGGTGACCCCAAACTTTTGAATAGTGGTGTACATCATTAAGCTGGTGTACATAGTTGTTGAGGTTGGGATTGGATCAGTTGTTACTCAAGAGCAGCTGGTGGTTGTATGACATAAATAATAAATATAATAATAACTTTATTCATATAGCACTTTTCAACACAAAAGTTACAAAGTGCTTTACACATGAAGAAAACATGCACTAGAGGCAATAAAATGAAGTCATAAAAACAAGTAATTGGTGAATAACATACAATCAATTAAATTAAAACAAATAAGTAAAATAAACAAAAATACCAAGAAATGAGGGGGCCAGGAGGAATTAGAATAAAATTCGAATCAAGCTATTATCACTTAAAGCCAGATTAAAAAGATGAGTTTTAAGAATAGATTTGAAAGAGGACACTGAGGACACAAAGACCTTTCACCTCGTGTGACACCGTCGCAGACACCCTCAGCAGCATTAGCAATATTGTGTTTGCTAATGCCAGAGTACAGTGCATTACAATAAGCAAGTCGGGAGGTAATAAAGACATCAGCGTCTTTAAGTCTCTAAAAAAGATAATAGACCTAGATGGCCAACTATGTCAC
This sequence comes from Pseudochromis fuscus, assembly GCA_900323345.1. Taxonomy (NCBI): domain Eukaryota; kingdom Metazoa; phylum Chordata; class Actinopteri; family Pseudochromidae; genus Pseudochromis; species Pseudochromis fuscus. The sequence continues at coordinate 12,269 of OOFC01045631.1, forward strand.
TGATTCATTTTCTTAATCAATCATTAAACATTAACTGTGGATGATTCAGTTTTTCCCTAAGATAACTTTTGTATCCATTGACTGTGCTACAAAATCCACAATGTAAATACCACCAGTGAAAAAACGTTACACAATACAACAGCTGCAGTTTTCTGATGTTGTCAGTGTGATTATTTTTTTGTCTGTCCATCCATCCATCATCCAGTCTATCCCAGGGCCATTTTCATTATATAATTAATATATTTTTGGGGGGGCATTTTGTTTAGTTTATACCATTTGTATGCTTTATTTAACAGTTATGTTAACATTATTGCAGTTTAAATCACAGAAGAATATGGTTTGACCTCAAAGAAAGTGTCATTGTTTAAGTAGCTTTATTTTAAAGCTTGCTAATAATTAAATTGCTTTTCTAAAGTGTTTTTCAAGTGTAATCTGTTTGCAAAGGTCAGGGACAGAAAAATAGACATTTCTGTCGAATGACCAAATTGTGTAGCTTCCAAGTTAAACTGACTCCCTTTTCATTACTGAGATTTAAATCTTTTGATTTTTTGCAATACTTGTTATGTCAACCTTCATTTTGACAACAGACTCACTCCTCTTCAGAAAGGAGGAAACCAGATTTGCTGTATTTTTCTGTTGGATTCAAGTCAGGTGACATACTTGGCTCGATTATGGTTTTTGCTTTCTTCTTATTTATACACTCCTGTGTGATTTTGGCAGGGTGCTGTGGATTGTTATAATGCTGGAAAATCACTCATCTGCAGACTAGGAGTCTACTCATCAGCCACTACTCTGGTATATCCACAGACAGTTATGGCGCCATCTATAAATATCATCCTTTCCACTCATGCAGACCCTCTTCATCACGCCTGCACCTCCACTCACTGCAGTGGTCCTGACCCGGTTCACAAATGTGAGCGTCCTTCGTCCTTGTCTGCAACCGTGGTGGCTCGGATTAGTGAAACTACAGCTCGGTCTATACCTCCTGATTACTGATGCAACGGCATTATCACTGATTTTTACTTCTATTCCATCTTTTGTAGAGTTTCAATCAGGTTTTTGAAATACTTTCTTCCATGGGGATCTATGCTGCAGATAGACACAACCCATGTGTTTCTTTTGTTCACCGCTCATGCTTTACCCGATGTCCTGCAGTTTGGTTAACTGGAAATCACACGCAGATTCAATGTAGTTGTAACTCCTTATTGGGCTGATTGACGTACTGAGAAAGTTTCTTTTCTGCAATGTTACGAGTTATGTCTCGTTTAAAGTGACGTTATGTTATGTTGCATTGTTTTAAATCAGTTATGTTATATAATTATTTGATAAAATACTTTCCCCCGGTTTCTCCCTCTCATCTCATCTCATCTCTTATCTTATCTTATCTTATCTTATCTTATCTTATATTTGTCACAAATTCCAATATCATTACCTCGGATAAATAAATAAATAGATGTTCTTGTTAAATTCTAAATAAATGGCCCTTTCCTCCCATACATACTACATCCAGTCTGGTGTGTCTCTCCAGTATCACAGCAAAAAGAAAAAAAAGCTAGAAGGTTTTTTTGTTTTGTTTTTTTCTTTAATACTTGGGTCTTGTTCTCAGGCAGCCTCAGTGACACCTACTAAATGTGCTGATAAATGTCTGGCTGGTTCTCTATCAGATGACATTTAACATCTCTACCCTGTCTTCACCTCACCTCACCACCACATAAATCTGACCTACTTTATGATTTCTTCTGGTGACATACCAGAGGTAGTTGTCTCTTCTTATTTTTATCTCCCCATCTCTTGATTTTACTTTTCAAAGTTGTGTTGTGGTGTCTCTGCAGACGAGTTGAACAGCTCGGTGGAACAGACCAGTGCACTGCTGCGTTCTCAGAAAACTTCAGATGTGATGTGAACTGAGAGCTTCACTGTCTCTTCTCTCTGCAGGAGGCACATCACTCAATATTTACCGCAGAGCGAGGCTGCTAAAAGCCTGCCCATCAGTGCGAGTTAATTTCAATTTTACAAACATTCTTAAACTCAAGTAAAAAAATCTTTTGGTCTTTGGAGAACTAATGCAATGCAAGTATTCACTGTAAGAATGGTAAAGTGCAGATCTGCAGGATGAAGACACTGTATCCTTCTACTCCAGGGATTTGAAGACAAAGCCAAACCCACCCAGCAGCATCCCTCCTATTCCAATTAAACCAGTAAAACACTGGTATCATCTACAGCCCAGTGTGCATGTGTGTGCATATGTGTGTGTGTGCGTGTGTGAACTTTGACCTCTATCTTGCTGTAGATTAAAACTCAAAGCTGGCATTACCACATAAACAGATGGACAGGCTGGTGTAGCGTGCACATGGTGTTTGGATCATGAGCTAAATCCAACATCATTCATTCACTGTGGTTGTCCCTTCAATTAAAAATCCAGATCACAACAATGTAAAGTAATACAACAATTGTTTGCATTTATTCAAGCATTCGACATGCTTCCATACTCAATGATTTTAATGTTATCTTTATTATTTGCACCGTGTACCTTGTGGGGATCAGGATATTGTATGAGACCATTTTTATCAGTGAGATTTTCATGCTATATAAGACCTTCTTTACTTACACCACCACAGTCATAGCTTTTAAATTCACTTGGGAATTGTGACTATCAGCGTTTAGCTCATGCAGAATTTAGCCACACACACACCACAGCAGCAACAGGGTAAAAGACTGCTGTGAGGGGTATGACCTCACTGTTTTCAATCTTGTGTGAAAGCCTCTCATCTGTTCAGTCGGTTTAATGCCCTCACGCAGCTACAGTGTACTGCATGTGGAGCCACATATCTTGTGATAATTGAACAGTAGGTGTCCATGGTTTGTAGCTGCTGCTGATCAACCATCATCACCTCGACTTATCAATCAGTGTCCTAGTGGTCCAGCTGAAGATCACTTTCCAATTAAGCAAGGGGTAGGGGTTGAAATACCCCCCCTACGAAATGGGACAACCGCACGAGGCCTGTTACGTCATCAGCGATCGTCGATGGCGCTATACAGATGCGACAACTTCAGCAACAACAAATAACTCACCATGCCCTCTGCAGTTGTAGTCGTCTCTCTCTCGTGGGATTTGGGCAAAAGAGAGGCGCAAAAATGTTTGAACGAGAAGATGCCTCCGACGCCAGGTTATGCTGATGTACCAATTTACGGTATGTATAATACATCCCAAACGTTGGCTACACAACATGCTAGCTCCACAGCTAGCAATCTACTGTAGTCGTAACTAATGTTGTATCAATCCGTTATCACACAGATGACGGCAGATGAACGAGTGTTGACGTTGTTTATTTGTGTTTATTTTGTAATGATTTGCAAGCAAGTGTAGTATAAAGTGTTTAATTGAATTAGCTTTTTACTCAACAAAATACATAACCATTCACCTACCCATGTAAACTTAAAATACTTTCCATCTCAATTACTCTGCTGTAAAAAAACAAACACCCAAAAGCTTTATTTTTAACACTTGTCATGTTTTGAGTTATTACAATGTATGAGTTTAATTATTGCAGGACCTCAACACCCCCAAAACGGACTCTGGCACAGATGGTGAGGAAGTTACAGCTGCCACCTGGCAGTTTTTCGCTGACATGCATGAGGTGCTGAATGCCAGGCCTGCAGTCGACCCTCCTGACGTGGTCTCATCTCTTGGGGTGTATGCTGACCCTACAGTCAGTCTTTTGGTAAGGTTTTAAGATGACCCACAATCACATGTACCAACTAATGCAATAGCAAATTAAATAAAAAGTGACGTGAGCTCTGGAATATTAATTATTGATCGTTTGATATGGGAATGGATACATGATTATTCAATTTGATGTACTTAGCTTATTTGTTATGTTGTCTTTCAGGAGATGGATGATCCCACCATGGCTGACACCGCAGGGTCCAGCACCCCCACCCCAGCCACATCATCCTGTCCTAGTACCCCAGCCTCTGCAAGGAGACCCCAAACCCCTCCAACATCTTCACCTAAAAAGAAGGAGAGGAAGACCAACCACATTTTGGACTTTCTCAGGGAGGAAAGTGTGAACAAGCAGCAGTGGCACATGGAGAGTGAAGAAAAAAACAAAGCGCTTCTTAGTCCTGTTTGAACGTATGATTGAAAAATTGTCAAATAATTAGCTGCCTGTTTTACTTAAGTGCAGTATTTTTTGTATGATGATGTAATGTTTACATCGTGACTGCACTACTGTGTACCTTTTCAAAGTTGTGTTAATATCTTTTAGAAGGAAAAAAAATATATAATGTGAATACATAATGTATATAATGTGACTGTTAGTTCGGCTGTTAGGTACAATCCTTATTTAATCACACAGGTTCCTGTTTGTGTGATAGTTTGTTTACATTGTGACTGCACTATTAATAACCAAGTGACCTCATGCACCGTTAAAGTAACATTCACTAAAAGTGAATATTTTAATACTATTCATTTTACACTGTTCCAGCGATACATTGCTGCTTGCTGTGAATGGCATAATAAATGCAATATTCATTTCTAATAGAGCATTTCTGAGCATGATTAACGTTTTCCCAAGACAAAAAAGCCTAAATAGTGAAATACCTGAGACATTTTATTACAAAAAGGTAAGGTGTGTTAGAAAAATTAGCTGTAAGCAGCATGTGTGTGCATCTAAGAAATTGCAACATGGGAAATATTTAACAGGTCTAACACAGGAACAATAACTATATACAGGGTCTGAACCACAATAGAATCACAGGTATAACTATGGGCCTTGTACATGGCCAGAGACTAAGGCTGCCAGTTGATCCCTTGTAGCATTTCCAAAACTTTCATCCTATGCTACGGGCTCATGCAGAGTCTGGGGAATAAGAACAACTTTCTCCAACATTTCTGATATTACACACTGAGGACACTCTTTCAAATAAGAGTAAATTCTCTGCGTTGCTTTTCATTTTTTACTGACCACTGCCGCTGTTTCCCTTTTATCCTTAAAATGTCTCCTATTGGCCATAAGCAGCATTAACTCCAAACTTCTATTTGTTTTCACTGGTTGCCATGGTGAACCATCATATCAGAGGTGATGGCTTTCATGGATGCACTTAACTCAAGGTGAACATACTCAGAGTTGATTGAACCAACTCAGAGAAGTGATTCTGGAACTGGATATTCAGTTTCCCATCTCAGAGTTAGTCAATCTGAGTTCAGGGTGAGACTCAGTTTGTTGAACCTCCTTTTGTGGAAAACCCCCCAGCTGAATAACACAAATACACTACAATAGCAATATATTACAAGATACAATTTTTTTCTAAAAGTTTTTCCAAAATGGTTAATGGCATTTATAGATCCTTCATTTTATCTCTGAAGTCCAGAATGTTCACGTTTTTCAAGTGAAGGTCATCTGACCAATTTATTTCTATAGAGGACGACTTAAGGTTGGTATCAGCGGTACATGAGCACAACAGGACTGCAGTGGGTCCTGGTGCGGGGTCTCCTCTCAGAGAGTGGGCCGCTGGGTATTAATTAGAAGTCGTGTCAGATCTCACTCTAGCAAGGAAAAGGTCATGCTGTTAGTGCTGGAGTGGTCTCCCAGTTGATGGTGATAGATGACACCAGTGGTGGAGACACAGCTCCAACAGGAAAACTGACAGCCGACACTGATAGTGCAGTGGGTTAATAAGACAGGAGTTAGGTGTAGGTCACAGAGCCAGGATATGAGGGTGGATGGGCTGGTGTAGCTAATGACTGTCAGTCCCTCAAGGGACAAGGAGTTCAGAATAGGTTGACGTGTAGCAACTATTTAACTGCTGAATGTTAAAATATATGCGTTGTCAGCATCTAACATTTGTTGATGTTTTGATGAGTTTTTGGGCGGCTTTTATTGTGAAACATTTGCAGGCACGCCATGTACTACAACAGCTGGACGAGGTTAAAGGAGGAAAATGTAAAGTGAGTCAGATTGAATGAATCAAACGCCGCCATTGTGTCGGTGGCTGACCATTACACCCACTGTGACTAAAATAGGACGATATTAGAGTGCAGTTTTCCAAGACAGCAAACTTTAATTAAAGCAATGCTGTTGAATTTATTGAAGTAATGAAAATGTACATAATATGATTAACTGGAATGAACATTAAATCACAGGCATCAGGAGTTTATCCACCTTTTTTTTCCCGGTCCATTATTTGGGATCCAGTCTTCATTTGTTCCTCTCAGTACCTGTTTGCCCTCCACAATTTAAAATTTAGTGTAATTAAAATTGGATTTTATCCTAAAGAAAGCAAAAATAATTGGTCTACAGTTTTAAGAAACAATGATGGAACAATATTGTTCAATTAATTGGAGTGACAAGTCATATTTAATAATAACTTTACTTATAAAGTGCTTTTAAAAACAAAAGTTTAAAAAGTGCTTAACAAAAAATTAAAAGGAAAACAGTAAGCAAAACAACAAAAAGGCAAAACAACAAAGCCCAAACAAAGACAAAGACTGAACATAAGATAAGTAGCTTCAGCAGAACACTAGCAGATTCTTTGCAAGAGCGATAATGAATGGCACAGACCACAAGGGCAGGGTGAACGCGAACCCAGGCAACACAAGAACCTATCGCCTCTGACTGACTGAGACCGAGGGATAAATACATGAATAAATAAATGAGTGAATCAGCGAATGAATGAATGAATGAATAAATAAATAAATGGCAACAAAATCACATAAAAGCAAGTCAATAAAAGTGAGTTTTAAGAAGGGATTTAAAAGAAGCCACTGAGTCCACATGCCTCATCTCCCCGGGCAGGTCGTTCCAACGTCGAGGGGCTCTGACCTGTCACCTTTGGTTTTAAGTCTCAACTTTGGAACGACTAAAAGGTCGCCACCCGAAGATCTAAGGCTGCAGACTGGCTCATAGGTGGTTAAAAGCTCCTGTAAGTAAACAGGAGCCAGACCCTTCAGTGCTTTAAAAGTGATTAGTAAAACCTTAAAATCAATTCTAAAACTCACAGGCAGCCAATGTAGAGATGCTAAAAGAGGTGTGATGTGATGGCGTCTGTTAAAACCAGAGAGAAGCCTAGCTGCAGCATTTTCTACCAGTCGGAGGCGAGAGAGGGATTTGTTTGAAATATTGGAGAGGAGTGAATTGCAGTAGTCTAATCTTGAGAAGACAAGAGCATGAATGAGCAGTTTTAACTACAGACTTCATGCTAGCTGCTGCTGTCACCATCTTTAAACAGTCAGCCAGCTTATGTGAAGCAAATTATTATGTAAACGAACGCGATTGATAGGCGCCAACCTCAGGAGAGCAGGGGCTGGGCAGTGATGATAACGACTTCCTGTAGCTAATGAACCACCAGCTAAAAACTTGGACTGGACTGTTTACAGTTTCACTGAGACCCAAAAAACCATCTGAGACTGTTGCTCAGTGCTGAATCAAAAATACCACTGCGGCTGTCACGCTGAGACCGAGACGAGGCGTTCTGTCCTGTCAATCTGTCCACTCTGTCTTTTGTTTTTTTAGAGGTATTAGCCATCAGTTTTCACAGAGGCAGAGAGAAAAAGAAGCCAGACAGAGAGGATTACATGGAGAAGATTAAAAGGCAGAGATTGAAGAGAACAAGCAGCATCAGACTAACAGTCGTGTATGTAACCGTGGGGTCACGACACCACTGACGTGGCTGCTTATCAGTTTGTGTCACTCTACCAGCCTTCACCCCTCTCCAATGATGTCACCGAGGCTGTCTCCGTGGAGACGGGGTAGTAGAGCGGCTGATTGGACAGTTAACCTCAGGGGGCATCAGCGCCGACTGGGCTTGCTGTTCCTCTTAGTGGGACTGATGGGAAGTGTGTGCCGGAGAGAAACGCTTTCATTTAGCCGCCCGGCCAACAGCGTGCGTCGCTATAATTCCCATGCAAACACATTTTTCTGTGCTCTTACATGCCTCATTGACTGTGACCGTCTTCTACCTTCTCTTTCTCACCACCACTCCCTCCTGTGTTTTTCTCTCTCTCCTGTGTTACATCTTCTCGTAGCCTCTCTGCGTTCCTTTTGTTTCTTTATCTTCCTTTATCTTTTGCTTTTAAGCAAATTACAACTACTTTGCATTTTCCTTTCAGGCCTGCTGAATCATACCTCACTCCCTAACTCTTCTTCTTCTCCATCTGCTTTGAACATCCTCCCTGCTTTGGTTCTTTTTTTATTTTTATCACAACTCACCTCTGTGTGTGTGTCTCCATACCTTCTGCCTTTACACTCAGGGGAATCACATTTCTGTGCCTCTCAGCATGTATGTGTGTGCACAGTCACACTAAATGACACCAGGTGCCTCGATGTCTTTTGAAATCCACCACCCCATTCTTACAGTCCCTTTCCCCAGTGCTGAAGTGCAGGAGTGACTCAGGCTTCATGGACGATGGGATGACTGAGCCACAACCCATTCACATTTCAGCACACAACACAGCACCTTGGGAAGTTCATTCATTCATTCATTGGAAAGGCCATTTTTTCTAAGTTCCCTGCTTCTTATATTGAGAATTACCAGCTTTTATTGTGTGCCATTCATGCTTTTAATTTGTAGGATGTACAGTTGGAGTAGAGTTAGACTGGTCGTAAGCCTAGACTGATACAAAAATACTGACGACTCTGGAGATATTTCAAATTAGTATTTCCTCTCTGAGCTCTTACCAGTCATTTTAACAGGACTGAAGTCTGAAGTCTTTTCTTATGCGACAAAATTAGATTTCCAAGCCAGGCAACAATGCGAAGGGTTAAAACAGTTGCTGACTCTATTTGGAAGTATCATCATCGTGGAGTTTGACACACTGTAGAAATGGACAAAGCCACTGAAAAATGAGGCCAATGCTCAAGTGCAAAAAAAGTGCAATACCACTGACAGCCACTAGAGGCTGGCTTCAAAAAACATTTTTTACAAAAGTCATTCTGACATCATTAGATAAAGTCGACTCTTATCAGTGATCTGGTGGTCCATCTGAAAATCATTTCATCAATAAGGAGATATTAGGCATCAAAAAGAGGAATCCAATGAGGCCAGAACTGAACTTGAGTCTCACACACATTAGCCAATGTCCTAAGGTTTAAGGGTCAGACCCGCCTCCTCACACCTCCCTTCATATCCAAATATGGTCACTTCTGGCTCCAAACAATCAATATGGTGACATACAAATACCAAACTCCTGGTTTCAAAATAAGAGTCCAAAAACCAAGAAGTGATGCCACATTAGCTTTGTTCATTCAATATATAGTCTATGGGTTTGAAGCAAAGTTTGTCGTCAAGAACTACACCCAGATATTCATGGCTATCCACCAGGTGACCGTCAATCCCTTGAATAACCATAGGCAGGTGTCTTGGTGGTGACTTTCTAAAATCCAAAATCATGTCTTTTGGTTTTGACACGTTTAGATGAAGGAAACACTCATCACACCAACCCACAAACTCATCCACCACCAACCTGAGGCTCTGTTCATCCCCCTCCAGCAGGTCGACAATGACAGAATCATCAGCAACTTTTATGATGGGTCTGTTCTTAATATTACTGCGGCAATCATTGGTTTGACGTACAGAAGTGGGGAGAGAGCAACCTCGAGGTGAAGCAATGGAGGAGTACACCAATAACTCTCACACACTGTGACCTGTCAGTTAAAAGGTCCATTATCCAGCCAATCAGGTTCAGATTAACTCTTAGTATATTGTCCCACAGGCTTGTAGCATTTTGTGTACTTATCTTAAAAATGGCAAGGTATCAACTTTAGTAAACACATCTTTTTAGGATTTGATTAGTGTAACTGCCAAACCTCAAACAGCCACAAAGTGAAAAAATAATTTCAAGACCACACAGTCCCTCCTAGCGAACAAATCACCTTTCTACAGACTTATATTCAGGAGGAAGGGGCTTTAAAATTCTTGCACACTTTTATTGTTTGCTTTAAGAAACATATTTGCACATCTTTATCAGATTCCTGTTTGTTTTGCCTTGATTCAAGTAAAAACCTGTTATTGCCCACACCGTACAGAGCCCCTCAGCGAGTGCTTTGGTAACTGTAATTCTTAATTCTGTGCCACTCAGCATCTACATTATTGCTTCGGCAAGGCAGTTATTGGCAATATGTCTGAGTCAGATCAGAATAGCAGCATTAATGTATTACTGAAACACACTGGGATGCCTTGTGTTTGCTTGGAGCAATAAAAATAGCTGGAATGACAATCCTAACACAGACAGTCCTCTATCAAACCCTCCTGGTGGTGTTATGGGGATGATTCACAGTATAAAGCAGGGATCCAATTTAACACTTCAGAGAGTATTAACAGCTCAACACAAATGTTTTCAATACAGCCCCAGAGGAAATAATCTCCAAGTTTCCTAGAGGCCTCTAATGCAGTTTGCATGTCTGTATAATTTGTGTGTAAGATCCCAGTTGAAGATGCTGAATTCAGCGGTGCAGGCTCAGGCTGCAGTGACAGCTGGCTGTGCACAGCACTCCACATTTATCTTCTTATACATGGCAATCCTGGGATGACAGCTACACACCAAACTGCTCCACCTGTTTCAGCACAACAGGAGTTCACGAGTTACAGTATTATCCCTTTAGTTTTTGAAGAGTAGAAAGAAAATGTCTATGATTTGAGTAGAATGCAAAATTAGACGCCATAATCCCAATGACTAGTGTTGTTAAGGATGATTGTCAAGGTTGTCATCCTACAATGAAGGCCCTTTGCCTCAAGCTCATGGGTAATTATTTTGTGACGACTTGGTGGCTAAAAAAATCCATTGTTTTTATTTGTCATGAGACAAGGACATCAATATACTTGCTGCTAATGAATGCCTGTACGTGAACATTACCTTGAAATTGTGACAGCAAAAAGAAAGGGCCGCAATTAAGTTGTCACTTGTATAATGCCAGTCATATACAACAGTCAGGCCTTTGTGGACTGACTGCAAAAGACACCGAAAATACTGTAGGAGTGGTGAAAGTCACTCGGAGTCAGTCACAAACATGACGTCCTACATATTTCATCACTTTAGAAATGAATCATTTTGTATCTTCTCACAAGCTCAACAAACCTTCTACAAAGCTGTGCTCACCAAACACAAAGAACATTTTTCCTGTTTTTCTTCATGCGAATACGACCTCTGGACTGATTTTGGAGATTTTGACATACACAGATATTTGCCTTCAACAGCCAATAGGAGAACTCTTTTCAGATAACGTGTTACTGGAAACCATGACGACTGCCACTACTGCCATCAACAAAGAACAAGATGGCAAACATTCCCATCTCCTTCTTGGTTTTATCCTGGTACAGATTTAAAGCCATGTCATAAAAATCTGGACGACAATGATAAGCTTATCCTCCATTTCTGCTCCGTTGTGGAATCTCAACACTGATTGTCTTTGTTTTTTGGTCAAGTTCAAACTTTTTCAGATTGGGAGGACACAACTACATCTACTCTTGTCTTTTTATTCACTTATTATGTAATCGTGCCGTGTGGGAAATGTTTTACACAGCATACATCTTTTACACTTGTCCAACCAGAAGAACTGGTCAGCATTCAATGGTGACCAATCAGATCAGCAGAGCTGTCGGTCGCTGTCCTATCCCCAGATTCTTCATAGTCACCATTTGCACAGGGAGACCACGAGGACTGATTTGTGAGTGTTTTTGAGACTTTTGTAAGTGCAGAGGGGAGAGTTGAGTGAGAGTGTCTGTGCTTTGACAGCTGCTGATACAGTTATTCAAAATACAAAATATTTGACATTCCAGTGGAAACATTGGCTGTAAACTGAGAGTAAACTGCCCCTAGGTAATGGCATTGTGGACAGCAAAAGACTTCTTCTTCTTAAAAGGATGCTAGCTAAAAATAACGCCACTGTCGGCATCAAGAAGCCACAGAGGCTAACAGTTTAGCTAGCTAACAAGGAGGTCCCAAAATATAGTAAATGCAGAGGTGTGAAAAGATGAGGCGGTTGGAATATCAACATTTTGTCACATATAGAGACTTAATTACAACGAAAACGCTACATGGTTAAAATTGTAGTCTTTTCTTTTTATTTCTGATAACACATCGCAACTTGTGAATTGCACTCGAGAACATGGCAAATCATACCCAATTAGTGTTGTCATTGTTAGCATGTTTGCATGCTTACTCAGGGAGCTGACCTACCAGTAGAATGAGCTCTTGCATTATTTGTAACCTGATGGCGACAGCTAACACGTTACTGTTGCCGCCTTTCTCAGCCGTATGGGTGTTGTCGTGTTTTCACTGAACAAGAGACAGGTGGCAAGCTCTCTGAGATGTGAGGACATATTTATCAGTTTGTTGACACGATTTACACAAAGCTTTAATCGACCTCATCGTGCACACAACTTATTAGTTCATTACCAGAAAACACATTGTTGCCCTAATCCCGCTGGAGGATTCCTCTGAGGATCTGGAAATACCTGACTGGAACAATACCCATTCTGTTCTCTGAGACACACACACACACACACACACACACACACACACACACTTTAAACAGAACCAGTCTGAGCCTCTGCGGCAGACTTGAGAACCCAGCCAGTGTGATAATGCTCGGACACGGTCGGATTATACAAACAACACAGGACCTTTGAGAGCCAAAGTGGTATTTTTTTCCTCCCTCTCATCATCTCATTTGGTCAAATGTGTCTGATCAAACATCCTGCAGCCCTGGATTCAGTTTAAGCCTTGTCACCAGTTTGGGTGCTGAAGGAAGAGGAACACAAGCTGAATGCCTTGCCTGAGACTGGAATCAGTAATGAAATGCATCATGTACGCTGTGTTCGCTGTTCCCTGATCTGACGGGAATATTTTGGGCTGAACTGTTCTGTGAATACAAGATCTCATTAGTTCTCCTATGATTGCACTGGCTCTCTAAATGTGAGGGAACGAGTGTGTGTGTGTGTGTGTTAAACCTGCCTAGAGGCTTCTCTCCAGCTACCTATTTCAGCCCTATCAGTTTGTTTATTTGTTCATTTACTTGGGTCCTCATTAGTTTCCGCCACAGTGGTTGCTCGTATCTCTGGGGGCTCAATCTCAAAATATAACACAAAAAGCATATATGATCACACATAAACATGTCTTATGAAACAACAACCAAAGCGAACACCAACGTAAGCATCATAATTATAGGCACAATAAACCAAGAGCAGCAGCCATGCTAACTACATTAGCAGTGATCAGTCATGATGGTTGTTAATTCTCTAATGGTGTGAGGCAGTTTGTTGAATGATGAATTGAAAACTATTTTATTAGCACATGAAATGAAAATACAGAGAAATTTCCACATTTCCAAGACAATAATCCATTAGTTAGACAAAATAAATGTAATAAATACACAGCCTATTTCAAATGTTTTCTGTCTGTACTCAGTACCATTTCCAACAAGGAAATAACACACCAGTGGTAATCTGTATTTGTCCTCACTGTCTAACTGTTTAAACTGTAATCTTTTATCTGAACACAGAGTGTGTACTCAATCTTGTAGAGTTGTAGTAGTGTACTCCTGATTCTCCCCTCCTCAGGTCTGGGAAACCAAACATTGCTGGTTAACTTAAAACCATATAAAAAAGGGATGAAGCTGCCGTGACCTCACCCACTGGTTTGTGAACGCTATTTCTGAATCCAGGAGTTTGGCATTTGAACATGGCCATGTTGTTTTTTGGAACCAGAAGTGACCATATTTGGATATGAAGGGAGGCGTGAGGAGGTGGGTCTGACCCTTGAACCTGAGGACACTGTCCAATGAGACTGGAGTTCACCAATGAATGATCCTCCAAACCACCTGTAAGTCATTCGAGAACAGAGCTGTCAATCAAACTAACCATAACCTTAAATCTTTTTGAAGCCTAATATTTATTCAATGATGAAATGATTTTCAGATGGACCAGATCACTGAGAAGAAGAGTCGACTTCAACTAATGACATCAGAAGGACTTGTGGAAAAAATGTATTGAGTGAATATTTCAGGATTAAAAATTATGATTTTGAATTGAAGTCTACCAGTGTCCATCGGTGGTATTGCACTTTGCAGGTAATGCTTGAATATAGTGGATGCTCAGTTATATGACAGAAGTTGTGCAAAAACGTTTCGCCTACATTCTATGATGTAATCTACTTGGCCAGAGAGTACAATACCTGTTTTTAAATCTTTGATGTGTCCGTTTATTTTTAGTGTCTAAAATGATGAAATCCAGTGATAAAACTGCAGTAAAAATCATACAGAAGATGCAGTAGCCTAAAAGCCTTTGATTCAGTAGATGGCATACAGTAAATACACAGCAACACTGGGTCAACTGCAGTCTCCTGAGTACAGTAATGAATTCCTGCCATTTTCTTTCTCCCAAATACTCTTCCTCAATTTGAGAAATGAACAATTTGACTCGGTTCTTGAGCTGCACCTTTTATTATATGAATTTATGACATTACATATATGTTACATCTCCTGCTGGTCACAGGACATGGTAGCCATCATGATACAGTCAATGAGAACTGGAAGGTGACAGTAAAAGGACAGAAAAAAAAATCTCTGGAGGGAAATGAACGGAGGGAGGAGGATGTGGAAGTAGGGAACAAGAACACAATGCACCTCAGATTTAAATTATGAATGACAAGCAACATCAAACTTTCAGACTCCGTCTGGGAAGCAAGCGAGCAGCAGGGATGGAGGCAGGGAGGGCAGGGTGAAAAAGCTGGCTGTCTGGAACTATTTTGGGGGTGGACTTGGCTTTTAACTTATTGTTCAGTGCATTAGAAAACAGCCTTTATGAAGAAATAGCCAGGAGGAAATTAAAAGGCTTTCAAGTATTCATAGCAGAGGGGTGAAGGAAGCCGAGCAGCTGCTGTGATTACGCGCCTGTCTCGACGCACTTCACAGTTTCTGCATGGAGAGACTCTCCAGCTTTGAGTTGTGGGAAGTGAAACGTAAACATATTTGACCTTTTTGTTGCACAAGATGTCTCAAGAGGTTGGTGCACATCCTGTGTAGAGATGAAATCTGTTGGCATGAGTCAGCTGATAGTTTTTCTTAAGGAGCTGTGAATATGCACATGCAATATCTAATGCTCCTAAGAAGTATTCTGCTCAGTGCAGCTGCAAAGCTTTGGTGCACAAGTGAGACTAATTTAACAGAATAATTACTGTTCTGCATTAATGTGTCCTTTACACACACGTGACAGCTTCTGGCAACACATTAAGTACAAGTTGTGTTTTGCTGTACGGATCACAGCATCAGTAAATGTGCAGGTAAAATCAGGCCTGTGTTTTTCTCTCTTGAATACAGAGCCATTCAAGCTAACAAATTATTATTAACTTAGATGAGAAGTGTCAGTCATTCTCCTCCTCATTTTTCTTGTCTTTGTTGCTGTGGCTGACTGTCAAAACAAGGGATAATTAACTCATAATTCCTTGAAATTAATTTAAACGCTGATGGGAAATGAACCAAACAAAAGAAGCACACTTATATAATAATGCCTTCATAATATATCATCTGTCAGTTAAATCAAAACCACTTCAATGAACAGTGTGTAGGATTGAGTGTTATCACCTGCGACCACACCGAGTGGCCATAATGTGTCTGGAGATAAAGCGACTGTCGGTTGATATTTAGAAATTGCATGGTTTACACCCTAAAATATAAACCTAAAATGTAAAACTCTAATACTCTTAAAAAAAAAAAGTGTTGCAGTAACTGTGCAGTATTATGATGGAACTGTCCCAGAATACAGACATGTTCAGATATTTTTATTTATTTTTCCAACTTTATGATATGAAATGTTCCTGTTTATTTCAGAAAATGTGTATTTTTCTATATTAGAATTTATATATTTTGTCAATTTTATGTACTTTCTATCTTTTATTCTCTATTCCTTGACTCAGAGACCAATGCAGACAAACTTTCCAATGTCAAACCTTCTTTACTAGTCCACTAGTCTTTAACCCTACCTCACATCCATGCTATTGCTTTTATTGCAAGTGAAAGGATAGTTTATTAAATCTAAACATTTTCATAATGTACCTGTTCAGATGGTATAGTTTAATACAAATCCTGCGAAATAAAGTTTGAAGAAAAACACACACAAATATGACTAAATCATTATTTTTTATTCATTTTCACCGAGTTGTGTATTGTGTTTGGTTGTGTGTGGGAGAAAACCCACGGTGACGGAGACAACACCAACTCCACACAGAAACCCAAGAAGGTGAGGAAGAGGAGCTGCTGGTTCTTCAGCTCAGGCTGGAAACATTTAGCTGCTCTTCCTCACCCTTCTCCCACTCCGTCCTCCCCACTTCCTCTTTCCTACCTCATGCCTCCTTCTCTGCTTTCACCCCTCCCTTCCCTCCTCTTACAGGGAGGAAAAGGAGGGATGAAGAAAGAAAGAAAGAAAGAAAGAAAGAAAGAGGATGAGATGGTAAGCAGCAGGAAAAGGAGGGATGAGATGGTAAGAGACCAGCTGCTGTTACTTGAACAGTCCTTGTTTGAGCTGAGCAGTGATCATCAATGAATCAAAGATGGTAAATGGTAAATGGAGTACAATTATATAGTGCTTTCATGATCTGAGCTAGGTCCCAAAGCGCTTTACAACACAACTCATTCACCCATTCACACACACTCACCACCATTGGGAGCAACTTAGGGTTCAGTGTCTTGCCCAAGGACACTTCGACATGTGGACAGGAGGAGCCGGGGATCGAACCCACAATCTTACGATTCAAAGGCGACCCACTCTACCAGCTGAGCCACAGCCGCCCTTTTAGCATAGCATAGCATAGTTACGTCCAAAGGCAGCGTAGCAATCTGCCTTTTTACATAAATTATTTTCATATTGGGGAACTGACTGTGCATGGGCAAACACATCAATACACTGATATGAGGGGCAAATGCATAGCAGCAGTGTGCCTTCGGGAGATGGTGTGGCCTTCACTGTAATACAGCGCAGGAGTGAGTGACTTGTGCAGGCTCACTGTCATACCAGGAGATAGCGATGTTGAGTCATTTGGGCGATGAAAAGTAGAAACTGCGGACACTTTCAAACCTATAGGTACTGTAGGCTATCGGAATTTGAAAAATAAATTCTAATTGTATTATAATTAAAACAAATAATCAAAATGAATTTTTCATTTATTTCAATTCAGCCTTGGGTAGGCACTGCCTACCCTGCCGCCCCTGACTGCACATCACTGTATACTACCCCCATAACCTATAAAAAAACACAAGCTGCTACTTCCTGGGTTAAAAAAATGACGATGTTCAGTTTTACCTGCATGGTGTAAAAAGGTCATTGTGCTTTCTTTGAGTTTTGAATAGTTGGAAACCCAAGTAAGACTTTTGATTAGAAGAAGTCTTAATTTGTCATTGCATGCATGCAGAGTACACACACAACAAAACTGTGTTTCACCTTACAACATACAGGCCCCATAAACAATTCACACACACATTATGAGGTGATGTATGGGTATGGGTCATTTGTTGGCACACCTGGAGCAGTTGTGGGGGTTCGGTGCCTTGCGGAAGTGGACTGCCACCTCTCCAGCCACCAGTCCGCAGTCCATTATTTTGTCTGTGTTGGGATTCAAACCTGCAACTATCCGGCTCCCAACCTACATCCCTTCCCACTGAGCCACTGTCGCCACTGTCGCCACTTACTGCTGAAAGCAGATAGTTAGGAGTGACTTCGATCTTTCTTGAAGAAGCTTTTTCAACCAACTAAAATTGTCCTCACTCAGCATAAGCTTAGATTGATGTAAAATAGACACATAAAGCCACATCTTTTTACTTTCAGGACAACCAGAGGTGAAGAGCAACTTGGTGACATCTGGACCCTCTGGCTATTACTACCAGGGTGCATGGCGAGCACTGGGTGGTACCACAGTTCACCAGTTCAACACCTACTCAGCCATCAGTCAGTGTCTGAAAGGCAAGGCGGTCCACTTGTTTGGAGACTCTACCATCAGGCAGTGGTTTGAATACCTCAACAAAGAACTACCAGGTAGCTGCTTTGCAATGATTTCATGCAACTGATTGATTTTCTCCACACTGCAGCTTCATCTGTTCCATTTTTGATATTTTTAGATCTCAAAGAGTTTGACCTTCACAGCCATAAGCGAGTCGGGCCTTTCATGGCTCTGGACTATGCAAACAACATCAAGGTGACGTACCGCTGCCATGGCCCTCCAATTCGAATTTTACCTGTGTCCACCAGCGAGCTGCATTTTACTGCCAATGAACTCGACAGGGTCATTGGGG
>OOFC01045634.1:0-14463 GCA_900323345.1 Pseudochromis fuscus
ACTTTATATACAGTCTATGCTGCAATGTGTTTCAGGCAGTTCATCCAGGTAGAGTTACCGTCGCGCAAATTAGCAGGAAGTGACCGGCAGCAGAACCGAACAATAAAGAGGGAAGACAGGAAACAGCACGGTTTTGTCGTTTTAGGTTTTTTTAAAACGCTATATAGCATGTTAGCATCTCGGTGGGAAATTTGAAAACAAAAAAGCAAGACTGAACAGTCAACCAACAAAGTATTATGCACACTCTGCAGGAAGGAGTTTTCTTTTCATCGAAGCCCTTTCAGATTAAAATACCACATTAACAGGAAGCAGACGTTAGTCGGGGATTGACTCGGGCACTGAGAACAATACAGCAAGGTACTGATATTAGAAAATTTACTTTTACTTTGTACTTTTGAATATTTAAGTATTTTTAAAGGTAAGTACTTTAGTACTTTAACTTGAGTAACATTTTGACCAATAACTTTTATTTGTAGTTGAGTAAGATTTGACCATGAGTATCAGTACTTTGACTGAAGTACTGAAGTTGAGTACTTCATCCACCACTGAGCGTCGTCACATCAGACCCGGTCAGAGTGGACCACATGAAACTGTTTGAATAAATTCAATAGTGGCTTATAGACAGGTGCGCTCAATAGTCCGCAAAACACGGTACTTCAACAAATTCCTAAAAACACAACACAGAGACATAAAGAGCACGAAAGCCATAAACTAATAGCAGATTAATTTCCAGCTTTATATTTATAATCTCTTCTAATTCATACGCTTAAAAGTTGATCTCATAATGATCATTTATGCAGTCCATCATTTCATCCTTTCTGAAACCGGCTGTCCCTCTTCTCACTTTCTTCTGATTGGCTAATGTCAGGGAGGAGGCGGAGCTTGACTCTCCAGCAGATGACAAACAAAACAGCGTAACTTTGCTGACTGGAAATTCAGCTGATCTGATCCAGAATCTGAGAGCAGACAGCACCAACATTCACCACAAGGAAGATCCCAACAGGACATCTGTGTTTGGTAAATATTTCACCCATTAGCAGCTGATTGTGCAACATAACGGTGGATTCAGTATTTTAATCACAAGCTGTGTGTAACATGTTTTCTATGCATGTCAGTATTAATCTGTGGGAAATGTTGGAAAATGAGAAAATGTTGCTGTACTGAAGTAGACACTAAAATGCGAATGATTGTACAGCATCTCAAAGTTTAATGGAAAAGTATAATAGGTCCTCTTTAGTGTACAGTGTCTCAGCAACAGCACAGCTTTAAATGTTTGTTCAGTTGTGTCAGATGGACTCGGCTGCACTGACTAACGGGGATTTAACTTTAAGAAAGTCCACATCCTGACCTTCCTAAGGTCTGACCTTATAAGCCTCTTTAATCAATAAATCAAATGTAAAACAAGAATGATGATGTCGTGTGGTACCTTTAGGAGCAGACAGCCTCAGCTTTCAATTAACAACTCCGCTGACCATCAAGGCCAGAGGAGGATTTGTGGAACAGCGTACATTTAAACATACCACTTACATCCTACACCAACAATAAACAGCAAGGGAAGTCCAATCCAACCCTTCTAGGAACTGTTAAATGGGAACTGACATAGATGAATAGCATCAAGGCATATGGTTGAAAGCAAAACACAATGTGTGCGTATGCAGTTTCTCTTCTCTCTCTTGGCTACTTAAAAAAAAAAAAAAGATGACATCAGACATCTGTTCGGGAGCACAGCAGAGGAGGCTCTTTAGGAGGAAAAAGACCTCCTTGGGACTGGGCTTCAAACACATGAACATGCAACTGCAACCACATGGACTCACATGGACACATTTTACATATCTCAGCAGCCTCCTCTTCACTCCATCAGTTAGTGGGAGGAGGAGGAGGAGGAGGAGAAGTTAGGGACCCGGGGCAGCACTGGAAGTGGCCCCTAATGAACCAAACTGAGATGTAGTTTCACTGAGAGGATGCTATGCCCTACTGTAACTCAACCATTAATGACATGTTAAGGTTAAGGGTCACACACACACACACACACACACACAAATGCACGCACACACACGCCCATTCAGCCTTTGAGGGAATCAGTCTCGCTCCATGAGCATGAAAGAAGCCCAGATGTCAGCGCTCTGCACAGCCCGGCGTTTCTGTTGAAAAGTACTCCGTCGCCCCTTTGTTGATGTGTGTCCCTTTTCTCTCCCTTCCTCATCCTGTTTCACCGCTGAGAACATCCCGGGCTGGACGGACCCATATGTAATGTACATCCCTGTGGGTGACATCACGTGGACTCCATGCAGCCGCACCGTGCTGTGGCAACCTGTAACCAAACCTCAGCAAAGCCAATTTCACCTCCCTCTCTGGGCAGCAGCAGTAGCAGCAATGGCAGCAGGCCTGGGGCTAGGGACATTAGCCTGATGTTTATCTGGCTACAAAAGCCACCGCTAGCAACCGGTCCTCTCTCTCTGTTTCTTTCTTCCTCCCTCGCTTTCGGTCTGATGCTGAGATATGATTTGGTGAGAGGAGAGAGGAGTAGAGCATATCGATTCAGCCTCCACTGCTGTCTCCCTCTATCATTCCAACTCTCTCCACTTTCTCTCCCTCGCCCTCTATCCACTTCTTTTCTTTCTCTCTCCAGCGTGCAATCATAATAACCCCTCTCTTAGACGCCCAGGCAATAAACCAGGGCCTCCCTTCTTCCTGCGCACATCTCCCTTGGCGAGGACAAAACCAATAAAGGGCCGGCTTAATTACAGCTGCTGAGTGCCGCCAACACCCGGGTACAACACCATGGGGCTGAGGGTGGGCTGAGCGTGGGCGAGATGCGACGGGATGTTGGGTAGGGGGGAGTTGGAGGTTACAAAAGAACTACTGAGGATACAGTCTAAGGCTCAGTCTGACTCCCACACCTAAACCCTCAAGACACTATTTTATAGTACTCAAAGAGACGACAAAAAGAGGTGGTGGTAGCCTTGAGGCTGGCTGGGAAAATGTGGGCAGAGACAAAGAAAGTAGCATGTTCTCCACTCCCTCAACAGCTACTGCTGAGGAGCCCCTCTGCCAGGCGTTTACCTCCCAGTAGCTCCAGTGGAGGTGCTGGTTTTGCAACCACAAGGCTTTAATGTGTAAATGTAAAAATGAAAACCAGGGCATTGCTAGAAAACACACTCAGTGGATGCACCCTGAATGCCATGCACAGCACAGTGTGGCCAATGAGATATCAAGTGTCCAGGACCGAGAAGAGCGAAGGGAAGGATGTCCTTGTCTCCTGTTGTTTCTGGGTCTGCAGCCCGTCTCCTCCCCCTCACCTCTCTCCTTCCTCCTGCCCCTTTACTCTTATTTTCCTCGCTTTCCTTTCCCCCAGTTCTGTCACATCAACATGATTCGGGGGCTCTGGGGGGTTCAGAGTCCCACAAGCTGCAGTCTGCTACGTCTGCCTCGCCTACAGCTCTGTCACCATGGTGACTGATGCCTGGGTGTTCCTGCCTCCTCCTCCCGGTGCTTTCTGTCTTCCCCTTGCTGTTTTCAGTCCCTGCTTCATCTCTCCACTGAACTCCCCTCACCTCCCATTCACAACGGCTTGTTATCAATACAGGCTGACAACACGGGGGGAAAAGCATCTTATGTGCAACATGCATGACAGGCTCCCTTTGAACTGCTCGACTTCTTCGTATGGACACTCCAGAGATGTCCAGTAGCTGCAGATGTAAGTGAAGGCTTTTAATAATCTTGAAAACGACTGTAATCAGTGAGGTCAGGAAGAAAAATGTTTCAGTAGGTTAGGAGCCCTTTAGAAAAACTAGCAAGTGTGATTGCACATATTCAATAAGCTGCACGCCTGTTATGTAATAAAGTGATGAGAGGATACATGCCGCACTTACGAGCCCACATTGCTTAACTAGCTCAATCTAGGACAAATTAACTGCTACAGATGCAATGCTGAAAAGCAACTTAAATTTGGCTCTGGACTGAGTGGTCTCACACCTCCACAGGGAAGAAATTCAGGATGGGAAATAAGTTCAGTTTAATCAGGTTGAGTCACCGGCATCACAGCAGCTTCAAGTAACGTTTCCTGTTATGTATTCATATTCACTCGGATGTAAAACCATGAAGTTACTCAAGTCAAGTTTCAAATTCAGTTGATTTTCAGTATATTTGTGCATAACCTCTGAGAAAATGCAGATAATTTTAAAATAACTGTCGGTAAGTGTAGAAAGCATCAGCACTGAAATGTGTTAACATGTCAAGACAGAGAGAAAATATAAAATCTGTTTGTGAATGAAGATTATTTTATCGTTTCCTCTTCATTTTTAATCATTTCCTGCTAACAGCAAACCTAAAAGACAGGGAGAGCACATAATCATTGCTATTGATCAAACATTACACCTTATCACTATGGCAACCACATGGTTGCAGGGGACAAGCAAGGAGATGGTGGGTGCTGTGGGAGGGGGAGGAAGCCTGGGGGTTTCCACTTCAGAGGAACCTTCGGAGCAGAACTGACAGTGGTGGAAATAAGTTGGTTTTCCTCCGATCTGTGATTGTATGCACTGTACCACACATATAAAATGCAGGAGTGCACAGCTGCAAATACGCTATCACTGCAGGAGGACAATATATGAGACCGTGCCGTGAAGTAAACAGCTGTGAGTACGAGGATGACTCACTAAAATCACACCCAAGACCGTGCAGGCCCATTTGGAATCATTAAGCCGCAGCCATATGGGTTTTATTTAATATGCTGGATTTGAAACACAGTGCTGCTTTCAATACATCGTATCTATGCAGGAAAATCAAATGCAGCTATTCGCATCCCACTTACACTGTATCACACACTTTACAAAAGGCTCATCTGGGAAAAGACTACGAGATGTGTACCACAAACTCAATAACATCCCCTCTAATGCTTCATACAGCAGTCCGACGACAGACACACTTTGGTATTTTAGTGAAGCGAGCACAAAGAGCCGCAGCAACGGATGGATGATGGGGGGGGGAGCTGTGTGTATGTGTGTGTATTAGAGGTGGTGGGGGGGGGCGAGTATGGTTGCAGTTTAAATGTAGTGACCACTCAATTCAAAACCATTCAGGCCTTCTAAGAACAGATCCCCCACACCCCATTAGGACCTCTGCTGACGCACACATGCATAATACATGGAAGCTGGATCTAAAAGCATACAGCCCATTAGAAGGCCCGGCCTGAGCAAGAAAGAAACTCAGGGAGAGAGAAAGCGAGAGACAAAAACAGCCCTGATCGAACGGATGGTTAAAGCTGGCTCGCCGCTGATAACAGCTCACACTGCTGGTTTGCAGAGTCGTGTTGTTGTTGTGTACCAGTGAGCTACATTATACTGTTTACAGATGTAGAAATTAGAGGATGAGAGGCTGACACTGACCGTCTTATGATAAAAATTAAGGCACTGATAAGAACGCTGTCAACCATTTAGCGGATGAGCAAATATAACCATTCATCATCAAAATAACAGGCCTTGGTGTGCCTTTGACTACCGTTGTGAGACTGCTGCTACTGAAGGATTTTGCTGAGAAGAAAAAAAAAAGGTAGTGATGGAAAATAAGTTCAATTTAATCAGTCAGATGTGATGATTGCTGGATCACAGTTTCCAGGCACAGAGCCCCCTGTTCCGCCCTTCCAGTGGCTGAGTGTTCTGGCCATGTAATGTGAGGTGGCAGAGAGCCCAGCAATGCTGTAAATTATTTCTGACGGTAGGGTGGGGGACAAGAGGGAAAGACTCGCAGTCCCCAGAGACAGACAGTGGATGGTGTGGCGATACGGGGCCTGCATCTATAGCGAGGAAGAAAAAAAAAGAGGCCTGTGTGTTCTCTGGAGCCTCACGGCTGCAGAACGTGGGTCTGTTTGCAAGTTTAAAGTCCTTCTGCAGTCTGCATAATGTGTCTAACAGCCATGCCTGGCCAGATAACCAGAGGCCTCTCTGTGGGGGACAGAGCATTTAGCAGACTAATCATAATATGCTCCAGTGCATCTAAGTGAGATCCAGCTTCTCTCTCAACAGTCTACACTTCTTTTTCTGCAAATGTAAAAATACAGTAGGCCTGTCTGTTGCAGTGACACTGTGGATACAATGGTGATAAAATGTTACATTTTTGACATGATACTGTCCTCTCAGTCTATGTGTGGGTTTCTTAATTAGTTGCAATATTAATATGCTTGTTACTGGTTTTCTGCAGTTTTATCCAGTGTGATAACTCGCTCCATGAAGCTGGTGTTTGAGGACATAGTGGACATGTGATGTGTGTATATGTGCGTGGGTGTGTTGGTGGAGGGGGGGGTAGTGTTTCCACTCATTTCCAGCTCTGGACTCCTGTGCATTTACCCTGGTCACCCCCTCATGTTCTCCTATCAGGCAGACAGCAGCAGCAGAGGCAGTACAGCACACATGCTGCAGCAGCGGTGCGCTGGGCCATACGCTCACGCGCACACATATATTCACGGCAACGCGCACCGCACACTTTTATCTCGATACGGTCACAGTCCACCTACACGGTTCATTTTACTCCCCCCCCTCCAACACTCCATCGCGATACATGCGTGCGCAATCACGCGCACTCAGCAAACCGCGGCAGATCGCTGATCGGAATAGGTTGTTATTACGCAGGCTGGCTGCCGATCGATAAACGCAACAACCCCCACCCCCCAAATACTCGTTTGACATACCAACGGGGAAGCCCTTCCTCATAAATCTGGGCATTTCTTTACAAAGGAATCACTCACCCGATGTTGCTCAGCGCCTGCTCGAACAGCTCCGTCTGCAAGATGTTCTGAGGTGCCGAGAAAGCCCCGTTGAAATGTGATAAAACCGAGCTACAGAACTGACGCAATGTCTCAAACTGCATTTTCCCCCTCCGTTTTCTTTTATCCTCAGTAAGTGATCACCTTTTTTCCTTTCACCACCAATACATCCCAAAGCCTGCGCTCTCTCCGGACGCCCCCCTCCACACATACACCTCCTCAGTATTTTGTTATTATTATCTCCCGGGGCGCATTAAACGCAGAAAAGACGCCGATCAAGTTCCATATTTCTCCTGCCGCTCCTGGTAAAAAGTGTCCTTAAACGAGACGCATTCCGGGCGGGATCCTTCGGTCATAATGCTTCAGACTTGAAGCGAGAAAAATGAGGTAGTGCCGGTGCCGGTAACAAGCCTTTTCTTCTTCTAGCAGAGGCAAAAATCTCTTCTCGGTGTGCAGGGAGAGGTGAAGGAGCGCCCGGAGGAGAGGAGAAGCGGAGAAGCATCCTACACGGCAGCCAGCAGCAGCAGCAGCAGCATCCCTTACCGGCGCATCAGCTGCTGCCTCACATTCAACTCATATTTCCCGTTGCCTATGAAGAGTACACACTCGCGCTAACACACGCACAAACACACCCAGTCACACACACACACACACTATTGGGCTGATATGCAATCGTGCGCACTCTTTGCCATATCTCTCCATTCTCTCTCATGCACTGTTTGGGACGCGCACAGCAGCAGATAACCCACAATACAATACAGGGAGAGAGGCGATGCTGTCGTCAGGGCTTTTTTTTATATTCCATATCTGGCTTCAGAGCATCGGCTCTACATCAGTAATAAAGTAGGACTGTCTGTGAGGAAAGGGCACACATAAAAGTGGGGTTTTCCCGAGGGGTTATTTATTTATTTAATGTAGCTACTTAATTCAGACACTGGCTCCTCGTGCAACTGTAAAGAATCTAAATTAGATGAAAAAGACTCTGTTTTCTTAAAGCTGCTGCATCTCATATTTTTCTAGTGACAATCAACCTTCTGTAAATAAATCTTGTAGCAGGGAGATGATGAGAGACAGACTTGGAAGAAGGTGAATTTTGAGAGATTAAATATCAAAATGATACAATTAAGAGTTGTTATTCTGTACAATGCAGCAGGATTGAGCATGATGTAAGACAACAGTATGTAGGACTGTGGAGTGTAAGGATGATAAATGATGCTGAAAGTTGTCTATAAAAGGAAATTAAAAAAAAAAACTCTATCCATGATGCACTTTATTTACAGTCAGTCAGTTGTTTTCTATGCCTGCTTTGTCCACACTTGGGTCACAGGGGTCTGCTGGAGCCTATCCCAGCTGTCATCGGGCAGGAGGTGGGGTACACCCTGGACAGGTTGCCAGCCTATCACAGGGCTAACACATAGACAAACAACCACTCACTCCCCCACTCTCACCTATGGTCAATTTTAGAGTCATCAATTCACCTAACAAGCATGTCTTTGGACTGTGGGAGGAAGTACCCGGAGAAAACCCACCATGCACAGGGAGAAGATGCCAACTCCACACAGAAAGGCCCAAGCCGGGATTCAAACCCTGAACCTTCTTGCTGTGAGACACAAGTGCTTTATTTACAATTAAAGAAAAGTTTTTTGGGTTTTTTTAAAATGAGTATTTCAAAATAAGAGCATGTGAGGCAGCATGAATGATACCTGGATCCTGAAATAGCAGCTAAATGCAGTGTAACAGAAAATTCCCAATGTGCATTTAAGTTAAGCTGTCTTATTTTTTGAATTGCAACTGGTTTCATTAACTTTAACTCCATTAAAGTGACCAGTTCAACATCCTCCTCAGTGTAACTTTGCAGCTGTTGCTTGGCGTTCACAGCGACACACACAAAGTTTTTGGTGCAATTCCAGGTCACAACAATCTGTCAGTACAATGTTAAACATGAAATGATGACCACGACTGATCAGTCAAAGTCAACGATCAGATTATTGATTCACATCTGCATATCAGGAGTTGTACATGGCTGATTACATCTGTATGTATAAGGCAGGGGTGTCCAATCCTGGTCCTCGAGGGCTGCTATCCTGCATGTTTTAGATGTTTCCCTCTTCCAACACACCTGATTCAAATAACCAGCTCATCATCAAGCACTGCAGAAGCCTGCTAACGATCCTGGACATTTGAATCAGGTGTGTTGGAAGAGAGAAACATCAAAAACATGCAGGATAGCGGCCCACGAGGACCAGGATTGGACACCCCTGGTATAAGGCGTCACTTCTAAACAGACTATGATGTAATGATGAATTTAACTGTGCTTAAAGCTGCTCCATCCTGAACTGGTCTGTGCTTCCTCCTCCTCCTGTGACGTCTCTGAAATGCGGGCTGTACTCGCTGACTGGCTGAATGTGTTAAAAAAAAAAAAAAAAAATGCAGAATGTGAAGAATTTCCTCCAGTAAGTTTTGTACCAATCCCAGTGTAATCATTGTTGTTTCATCAGCCTCACCCAACACTGCAGCTGTCCCGGCGTATCTGTGTGTTCATTCAAATGACACCTCCGAGACCAAGACAAATTAGAAGCCTTCCCAAGTTATTTCTCCTTATAAATAGACCGTCAGCTTTTCCCCTCCTTTCTTCAGCAGAACAGATCCAGGAGTTAATTTAAACATTCTTTAAGATTAATGAAAGTGGGTTTTGGTGCTTATGCAGTGGGAGTTCTATTTATGGACACTCTGCTATCCATCATCAGCATTATCCCGTGCGTCCTCAGACAGCCGGTTTCCTGTTGTGTCACTGCAAATGTAGGCAATGCCAAAGTGAGAATTGCTCTCTGGTACCATCTCCCATCTCCACACAATCAATTAATATATGACGAGGACCTGAGCTGGGACAGAAAGTGACTGAGTGTCTGAATGAGTCTATGGTCATTCCTGCATCACTCTTAAAGGCATACAGTGTCATACATTCAGCTACAGATGATGCTCTGCTGTGTTTTTTCTGCTACTGTACATCGCATGTTCATGATATTAAATATAATAGATGGGAGAAGCTTGGCAGAGGAGCAACATTTACTCCTGACAGGGGAGGAAATATGCATCTATGGAGTCTAACAATGCCCCTGAGGCTGTGTATGTGGCTCTGCTGCACTGTGAAAGCACATTTGCAACAGACTTGATTGGCAGGTATATTAAATATACCTATCAAAACATCCATTAGGAGGAAAATATCAGGCAATTAAATCATTTTTTTTTAATCCAAGATCTCTCCTTCTTCTGTAGAGTTAAATCCAACAGCAGAGAGGTGACGGGGCTCTGCACAAGTGGATGTTTTGACATGTCCTATGATCACAGGACGTGAATCATACATTGGTTTGTGTTAAAGAAGTAGGAGCCACCTAAACAAGACTGCTATAAAACACAGAGAGGGGCATGAGTTGGATTAAGATGGAGTCAAATCATCACTGTTTTTAGAAATAGCAAAATGAGGCCAATGGGGAAAAAAAGTGCAATACTCCTGATGGCCACAAGATGCTGGCTCCAAAAAACTCCAACAGACTTCATGAGACCAGCTGAGTCTCATACACACTGAGCAGCGTCATCATGGGTTAGACCCGCCTCCTCACGCCTCCTTTCATATCCAAACATGGTCACTTCTGCAACCAACATGGCGACGTTCAATAAGCGTTATGGTCACATTAGCGTCATCTAATCTATAAACAGGCTATGAGTCAAATTCATCCCCCATGTCCACACACGTCTCTTGGCTAAGTCAGTGCAACCCTCCAACTGGATTCACACTACCCGCTGTGTTTCCTCTCCACTGATTGGCTCAACGTTTTGCCCACATTTCCCATCTTAATATTGGGAAGTGTGGAAGACGAGGGCAAGATCTGAGAGGGAGCAAACCAGGACACGAGAGATGGTTTTGTGAGAAGGCTCTGCTGAGGTTTGTGCTGTGGAGGTAAACTCTAGAGAGAGCACAGATCCTGCCTGTGAGCTTCTCTTCCTCCCTTTAGAAGAAGAAAGAGGAAGGAGCCCCCGTGTGGACATCAAAGTAACTACCTTACTTGACACCACTATCAAGAAACAGGCAACCGGATATGGGCTTCACAAGCACAGTGTGTCCGTGTTGTCAGCATCTGAGAGTTCTCGACTCAGACGGAGCATGTAGTGCATATGACAAGAGGGACACCATGTTCTGCATTACAAAAAATCCCAATAATGCTTATTGTGGGACTGCTGCAGTGTCTGAAAACCTTATTAAATATCCTTTACCTGCCAATGCTCAGACTTCTCACCATCTGTGTTCATATGTGCTGCTGTGGAGTTTGTGTGTGATGAGGAGAGGGTGAGTGGGTGGATGACTGTTGTAGAATTGCTGAGTTAGTGCCAGATACAGTATCTGTGTCTCTGTCTCTTTTATAGGCCTCATGGGCTCCATGTACAAGCAGTTTTATATGGGCCCCTGACTGGTTGGCTGCTATCCTGCGCCGCTCGACTCACTGTTCTGCACTACACCTGCACAACAGCAACATAGATCAGCGCTCATGCTAAAGGACTCGACGCAGTTACATCACGCAGCTTCATAAAGTCGTTTTTATTTCTGAATTATCCACCTGAATGAACTCAGACACACAGCTCTGTAACTCGGCAGGTGTAGGTGCTGCTTTCATACACACGACTGACCTGTCTATGGGTGCGTCGCCGGGTCCCGAGTACCTTAACCCCGAGCCGTTGTCGAGGGACGACTGTCTGGGCAGGAGCCCGCTGTGAGGTCTGCTTCTGTCTGACGCTGGTGTCAAGTCCCCTGAGGCTCCCTGGTAGGGGTAGAGGGACGGGTCCTGCAGTTTGGCCTTCTTCCCCTGTGGCCCACCCTCAAACACACCAGGCCCCGAGCCGTAGAACCACGCCCCCGATTTGGTGAGGATTTCTTGTTGTTTTCGGCACAAGTTGCATACCCACATAACCTGCAGAGGGGGGGAGAGGAGGGTGAAGTTAGCAGTCTGAAGTGGATGTCAGCGTTTGTCTTATATCCTCTATGATGAGCTGTGATGGAGTGATTTGTGCATGTGTGTCATTAAAGCTGGGATGTAACCGTGAGCATGTCACTGTTGCTGGGTGAAAAACTTACCGTTCAACATGTCAACGTTTAGAAACCAGAAATTCAGACTTTCAAAGTGGAGTTTTCACCCTTCAGCAACAACAGTCACTGACAACACCGACGGTTTATGTTGATGAGGTGAATGATGAAATACTTTACACATGCAGCAGCCGCTAATGTCATTGAAAAGTGAAGTGGTTTGGGTTCAGTTCATTGTTACTCTTTGCACCTGTGAGTCCATCCTTTATGATCTTTTACTACCAATCAAATGTGTTACATTTCTATGTTGCAAATTATTGGTATTTGTAACTTCTGTACTATGAATGTAAAATAACAGGAACATTTTCTTATGAGATTCCCTGTGAAGAGATTTGAATGTTTTTGCTCCATCGTCTTGCTCAGAGTTTCAGGACCATCTTAAACCCGAGTGTTGTTTTAGTTTATTAGATTTCAAAAGTAGCATTAGGAGACATTTGACCCTCTGTGCACATGTTTTTCTGCTGATTTGTTGATTGCTGTTTCATATACCTTCTGCTCTGTGTCCTGTTTAATATGTAAAACTGCTGTCTTGACCAGGACTGCCTTGCAAAAGACGTTTTGTATCTCAATGGGAAATAAATCCTGTTGAAATAAATAAATAAAAGTAAATCCTTCTACTTTGCTCTACAAGTATTGAAACAACTGAGGTTTTTACACTTCTGTGATGTTGTGCCTTTATCTGCTCTACAGATCTGTCTCCAATGAGACCAGCTCTGAACCAGAGCCTCACAACCATTGGACACTGTCCTCTAGTTCAAAGATCAGACCCGCCTCCTCACCCCTCCCTTCAAATCCAAATATGGTCACTTCTGGCTCCAACATGATGATCTCCTGGCTTCAAAAGTCCACAAACAAACAGGTGACGTCACATCCTATATACCATGTATGGTGATGCTGATGAGCTCCTTCCCTCAAATTGAAGGAGGTGTTCATAATTAAAATCACCTGCTTTAGTGACCGGCTGGAAAGAAAACCTGCAGTGTCTCGGCCTCCATGGCACGAGTTTGACACCCCTGACCTAAAGTCTGCTTTGGGTTTTGGCCCCTGTGAGACTGAGACTGACACAAATCACACTTTCATCTGATTCCTCCATCATGGCAGCTGTTAGCTGAGCTCTGACATGTGCATCAGGAAATCAGGCACTGACAAACGTTCTGCATTGTTTGAAATGCAAACTGCTATTAAATGCATTATTTTTTTTGCAGTTAATTAATCGTAATGAATGCATCAAAGTCCCACCACTACTAAATATGTATAATGCTATAATAGAAATATTTGTAGTCTCTGTTCAGTCTGATGTTCCCCTGAAAACAAACCATGATGATTTCCACATAGATCATATGCAGGAATTTGAGCCTTCTGGTTCTGGTGTGTTGGTGAGAGGATGAATGAACTTGGCTCACAGATGGCTGAAAATAAGTGATTTCTGTTAGAAATCTTGGGAAAAGCTGAAAAGGGACTGTGCCATCTAAAAATCTGAAACTTTGCTATCAAAGCAGCAGCACAAACTAGTGATGGGTAGATGAGGCCTCATGAAGCGTTGTGACACATTACCCAAACTGTACTATACGTGTTGATACTGTGTTGCTAAATACTGACACCTGTTGGTTCTATACGAATACGAATACCTTTATTGTCATTATACTCAGAGTACAACGAGATTGGGTTGCTTCCCCTTTCAAGTGCAAACACACAGTGCAAAATGTGCAGTATATACAGATAAAAAAGCTATATTCAAGATAATAAGAAAGCTAAATAAATAATAAATCAATAAATATGCATAAAAAGTCAAACTGAAATAGAATGGATTGTACAGGACTTAACAGTGCAGTATATTGTCCAGGAGGGTGAGGTGTACCGGTCAAGATAAAGTGCTCAGAGTGAGTCTACAGTTGTTGCTGGTAGAGGTAGGTGTGTGTGAGAGTTCAGCATGACGATGGCTCTCGGGAAGAAGCTGTTTTTCAGTCTGTTTGTCCGTGCCTTGATGCACCTGTAGCGCCTGCAGAGGGCAACAGGTCAAAGAGCCGAGAACCAGGATGTGTGCTGTCCTTGATGATGTTCCAAGCTCTGCTCAGGCACCGGGTGGTGTAGATGTCCGACAGAGAGGGGAGAGGGCAGCCAATGATCCTCTGCGCTGCTTTGACTGTCCTCTGAAGCCTCACTCTGTCTGCTTCAGTGCAGCTGCTGTACCAGGTAGAGATGCAGTACGTCAGCAGGCTCTCGATGGACGAGTGGTAGAAGACCAGCAGCAGCTTCCTGTCCAGGTTGTATTTTCTGAGGACCCTTAGGAAATGTAAGCGCTGCTGAGCCTTCTTTGTCACTGCCGTGATGTTGTGAGACCAGGAGAGGTCATCGGAGATCTGGACTCCCAAGAACCTGAATGTGTGGACCCTCTCTACACACTCGCCGTTGATGTAGAGGGGGGATGGTTCAGTCTTGTTCCATGGGCAGGGCTGCAGTTGTAGGTGTAGAGACAGTACAGGAGGGGGCTCAGCACGCAGCCCTGAGGTGAGCCGGTACTCAGTGTTCGGGTGGAGGAGAGGTGGGGGCCGAGTCTCACAGCCTG
>OOFC01045635.1:1171-35690 GCA_900323345.1 Pseudochromis fuscus
TTTTTTTTTTTTTTTTTTTTTTTTTTTTTTTTTTTTTTTTACCAGGAGTGTATGTGTCTGCAAACACAACACCCACTTCTCACTCTGCACTAAACACCTGATACACACTGAGAGGAGACTACAGGGAGATTGTGCAAAAAGGCTCTACTGGGGGCTGATGCTCGCTCTGTTAAGATTTCATGTATAAATAACCAGGTTACCTAAGTTCCACACAAACTTCATAATAAACTCCACACTGCAATAAGATTCATAACTGGGATATAGATACTATGTGCACAGATGCGCCCTTAAATCCACTCATGTAGTCAGTAAGTCACTAGATTTAACAAAAACAATAGAATGAGATAAACAAAGATCTACGCCCTCAAATTAAAGACTAGTAAAGATGTTTCCAAACTGAATCACAGGATCAATTCAAACTTTTTTTTAAATAATTCAATAACCTGCTCTAAATCCAGGTGTTTATTTGTTCCTGCAGCTGCCAAGATCACCTCTCTGTGCTGCGAGCAGGTGACCCGTGAGCCGCCGAGTATATTAAAGCATTGGTCAGTTATAGTTTTCGGGTTCAGTATTCAGACAGCGAGCGGCGGTGAACAATGTGAGCGGACCGCTGTTTTGCATCAGTTGTGATTTCCTAGTGAAGCGTTCCTCTGAATGCTGCAGTTGGTTGAAGTATTTTTGGACGTGACTGTTGAGGTTAATGAGTGTCAGTGCGTCTGTACAGCCATGCAACAGATGGACACACTATGGCGATTGCAACCAAAATAGGTCACTATACAAAATATTAGCGTAATATTTTTTTTTTTCATCCAAAACTGTTCAAACATCTAAACTCCTGCATGCAAACTGTTAGATGTATAATTAAGATACATTTACTGTCTTTGTTTCTTGCTGCAAACATTAGGTTGTGAATAGTTGCTAATTGTTTTTGTCACTGACAAGGGATGTGAATGTGATGAGGGATGCCCGCTAATGTGGGCCGCTACTCTTCATACTGCGTGATTGACAGGTCATTAATTAGCTAGTTGAGAATTGAGAAAATAGATTTGTTGACCTCTGTGTAGAGTTGAGCGACGCTGGGACTACTACAATATTAACTGGTCTATTTGACAGAATTTATAGCCACAAAATTAGTGAAGAGGGAAAAAAAAGATATTTATATTCAGACCACATTTCAGCACAGTACTCAAACAAAACAAACTGGGCTGGTAAACAAGATTTAGTCCAGGCATCTTCATTGTTGGCATTTTTGAGGCTGTGCAACAAGTGAGTTCTTCCAAATGAATCGAGAATTGGCAGCAAAACTGCATTTGTTGCCTGCACACATTTCTTTCTTACTGTTATAGCTGCAGCTTTAGGCAGATTGTGTAATGTATAACATCTTGGTAGCATCATTAAGTTGACCAGTCCTCCTCGCAGGTATAAACATAAGCACACACACACACACACAGAGAGACACACACAGAGTGAAATACTGATGTTATTTTGTCATTCATGGGGTTGTTGTGCTGAATCTATTTGGTGCACATGCATAAAGTCAGTAATTTCTCAGGTTTATTGATACTTGGTCAGCATTAGGCACAAACAAAACTTTACATCCAGTCATATTTTAATTGTCACAGCGAGGCGGTCCTGGTGCAGGCATAAGTTTATAGGAATTCTCTGTTTGTTTTATCACCAAATGTTGTGTTTGCTGGAGTGTTGCTGTGTACTTTTTGCCATTCTTATGTGGCCTGCACAAATGACTGTGCACCTAATAAACACCCTCACGATCGTGACATCTTTGAGAAAGGCTTTAGCGGTTTTAGCAAAATAAATAATAAAACCATTTGCATGTTTGGGCACCCCGGGCCAATTACATATTTGTTTATGTTTGTAGTGAAAAGAAGTAAATACAACCCTTGCAGCAAATCCACATTGCAAAATGAGCCTTGTTAATTCACTGTTCCTTTTTTATTTAATATACTTAAAAAAAAAATGGATAAAACAGCAGCTATGGTATGTGCAAAAGTTGAGGCACCCCCTCTACTTGTAAAGCTTCCAAACTTCAATAACTAATTAGGCCTTAACTTAGGACTTGCGAAGCAGGTTCATGAAAGGATGTGTCAGCTGAGGACAACACACAGAGCGTGGTGAATGCTCCGACTCTTTAAACTTTGTGGTAACACTCAGCAACCATGGGCTCCTCTGAGCAACTGAAATGAAGCTAAGTGACGCCCACAGAGAAGACAAAAGCTATAAAAAGATATCAAAGTACGTCCAGTTTTCTGTTTCCACTCTGAAATGTCCAAGAGGGCGAACAGGACCGAGAAAGCTGCACGTTGGGTGGGCAGGAAGTGAAGTCCTGCAGCTTCTGGCCATGTCACTGCAAAAACCTTTAGGATGCTGCATCTTTTCTGGACAATTAATCAACATGATGACTGTCTAACCAACATACTGTTACTGATGTTGATTTGTTCTCTAAAGTCATTCTCTCACATGAGAATGAAGCTAAATGCAATAATAATAATGCAAGAAGAAAGTTGCTGCTCCGAAGGTAAACACAACCAGTTAGTTTGAACAACTTAAACACAACCATGTCGCAGAATATGACGAGTGCTTGTTCCAGATAAATATTAGAGCAGAAAACTTTTCAAACACAGCAGTTGATTACACAGGTGTTGCCTAATGCCACTCCATATGCTGAAAACTTTTTTAATTTGTTAAGCTCCCTTTGTTAGTTGGGAAATAGCTGTGGTGCAAATAATTAAATTATTACTGTCTGGTTTGGAGATACATTTTTTTGCACAACAACAACCAAAAACAAGCATTTGTGGTTATAGAGGGAAATGTGACAAATAATTGTAATATTGATTGTACGTGATGTATGCAAAGCAACATCTGGGTGGTTGTTTTTCGCTGGACGCTGAAGTTGAAATAATAAGAACACCTTGCCAGCTGTTCAGCACGGGGGTGGAAATATTCTGCTTCAAAATCTGTAGGCAGATCTTAAGCACGCTGCGCACAAGACAGCCTGAAAATATTTCACAACTTGAAGTTTCATACGAGTGGGTGAAAATTCCTAAATGAAAAAAAAAAAAAAATGCTACAAAAAGCTTTTGAAAGCTTTGATATCTGCCAAAGGTGTGGTTGCTAAGTGTTGTCTTCGTGGGGTTCCCCAAAACCTTTGCACATCACACACAATCGCAGTTTAATTTTTAATATTTGATATCCATTTCATCAAATAAACAGCAAGAAAAAGAGAAAAAAAAACATGAGAAATATATTCAAAATCTGGGAGTCTTGACACTGTGATGATCGGTACAGGCAGAAAATACAGAAAGTGCTACCGCTGCTCATCTTACAATGTCAGGCTGTGGTGGAAATCAAATTAATTTTCCACCCAGGATTGCCATATCACTGGCCAGACAAGAATGATGTATTGCACTTGATATTCATTTTCCATCATCTTTGGCAATCTTTGCACTTTTTGGCAGGCTAATAGAGGTCTTTTAAGAGTAGGGACATCATCCATTTCATATTCTCAAGATAACCACTCGTGTCACATAATGACTATGTGACTGTAGGAATGTGTTTCCTATTGGAAGGCAACCAACTTTTACTGTTTATAGACCAGCGTTTGATTGGTATCTGATGAAAAATACATGCTTGTGTAACAAGGTGCCACAATTATTATAATAATAATGATAATTACCCAAATGTTGTTTTTTTTTCCCCAGTAAAAGTAATTAGCAAGTCAGGTACTAATTCCAGGCAAACAGCATCGATGTTCATGTCATTTTGCCACAATCTGTTTGCTTTGAGCCAAGTAAGTATTCACACACACATATATGAAAAAATATATAATGGTTTACACTGCACAGAGCATAAATAATTTTCCATATAAATGAACAGGACTCGCTTTTGAAAATGTAACAAGAACATGATGAAGAGGTGGATAACTGTTAAAACAGCAATTGGGACATGCTATATCCAAAAGCCATTTATACCTTTTCTGAATATATAAGCCTCCCAGGTATTGTAAGCAGAGGTGATGTCAGGACAAAGTAAACAGATGGTCTCCTCCCTGATATATCCTCAGGAGAGGTAGTGACAGACATATCCCCACCAGCGAGAGCGTGCAGCCTTTACACCGTGCAAATACGCAGAATGCATGCCCCGATATGATACTCCCGCGGGGAGGATATGTAAAGCCATGCTCATAAACAGCGTTAGGCTTGATTGACAAATACACTGCAGTCATTAACACTCATTTCCTCGCTCCGCTCTGTGATGCTGGTTGGTTCAATATTTGTAGGAAGCCATGTAACTTGAAGGAAAACAAAAGGAGAGGATTAATCCGAGGTTGGTGCTCATGACTCGTGCATGTGTGGATACAGAGACGTAGGCACAGGATACTCTGTGAGAGGAAAGTCAGAAATGAAACTGACAAAGACAAATGTTTATTTAATGTGTTTGTTGTCATTTTTACTTTACATCATTTTACAAGATATCTGTCAGTTAGCACAGAAAAATATTTGAATGTATTTAATGTGTTACTGTATCAATTGAAATTATTTTTTTTGTGGGATTAAACTTGAATTTAACTGTGTTTTTATGAGAAACTCTTCTTTTTTTTAAAATAATATTTTGTGGATACTGACAATTTCATGTTCCCCATAATATTTTACTTATAAATCCACAGTCTGCTTTTGTATTTTTATCAATACTTTGTGTCTTTTAAAAATACACAAATAAACAGAAACTTACTTGATTTACAGTGAATATGTAATTAAATTTAGGTGGTGTGTGTGTGCAGATATCAACTTTTAACTGTCCTTTACAAATTGATGGCATCCTGCTAATTGGTGGGTCTGCACAGTATGGTCAACACTCTAATAATGCCTGGGAGGATTTAGGTGTGCTATAAAAACAATCATGATCAGCTTGCGAGCAGATAGTTCCTAAAGCTTTATTCTCTGTCCATGTGTGAACAGACAAATGAACACTGTGCACTCTTGGTGCTAATTAAGTATGTTGCGCTTTTAATGTGTTTGAAGTGCTCATTAAAATGAAGGTTTATACACTTACATTAACAGTAAAGCAATGTGTTTAATTGAGTTTGTATGTAGTGAAATAAACATTTTAAATCTGCTTGTTTTAGTTAACCAGTCCGTTACCAGTTTTCAAACTAAGCATCCTACAGCAGAGCTCCTGTCCTCGTTCCTTGAACCACATCAGTCAGCGCATGATAGCTGTGCTTGGCAACTGAATGTATGACATTATGTAAGTGTGAAGTAGGACATTTTTAGAAAATGACATGCATATTCAGTTGACATTCCTTCAGAAAAAAAAATAAAAAAGGTAACAAAAAGATATTCAGCAGGTGGCAGATGATGCCTCTTTCTGCTCTACTTGGTCCTGCTCGAGGAGGGAATCTTCGTCTCATTTGGAGATTTTTGTACAACAGAGCATCTGTTTGTCGTCCTCTGCTGTTTTCCAAAACCTCAGATGTGACGTGTAAGCATGACCTAAATCCTTTGTTATTCAAATTGTACTTCTTCAAATCCTTCTTGGATCCTGAATTATAACTGGAATTATGACAGTCACTAGTCAGTCAGAGTTTTCAAACAATATTTTAACAAATTTCACTTGCAGCAGGATAAATCCGTATTTGGCAGGTTAAATCTTCATGGTTCATATTTCTTCATAAATCAGGTTTTAAATTTGTTATTAAAAAGACACAATGTGTAGCAAATTAGTACATCTCATCGTGGTACTGCATATACTACAGTACTGTGTGAGCATGTTAGGCATTTAGATGTTTACATTCAAAGCTTTTATAGCTAAGAGTACATAACAATCACTAAATAGGTTCAAACTACTTATCTGTGAAAACAAAGTGTTTCTGAGTCCAGGCAAATAAAAACAAATAATGTCACTGCCTGGCTGTCAGTGTGGGTACTCCGAGTTCAATGACCAGCAATTACTGCCCTGCGTAGTCGTCCACTGTGCAGCCCATATGGTGCTCCAGGACTCCCTCATGCTGATTCTTGTCTGTCCTCTGACCCACGGCGAGGAAGCATCGCAGGACCAGAGTGTTTGTGTTATTTTCCTTTCTTTATATACTGGGTCTGGACCTTTAAACATATCTTGTATTTGGAGTTTTCAAGCAGTTGGGTATATTGTACCTTTCAGGCCACAGAGTGCAAATCTCACTAACAGGATACCAAAATAATACAACATGCTTCCTATTCTTCCCAAAATATTATTCTGTAGAGGCTAGTGCTGAGAAATGGTGAAATTGGGAACTGTTTTGCTTAAATTACTGCGAGAATTGTAATGATGCGACAGGTAGTTCTACAAAAAATAAACACAATTCGACCAATTTGTACATACAGTATTCACACTCTTTGTTGTGGCTCCTAAAATTGTTGACAGTTGCATTCATTTTGTTTTAATTACCCTTGAGGTGTGCCTAGAACTATGATTGGAGTCCTCCTGTGGCAGACTGAATAGATTAGGCATAGTTTAGAAAGGCACACTTGCATTGCGTACCAGGACAAAAAACCAAGACATAAAATCCAAGGACACAATAAAATTATGGTGAAGTGTATTTCAGGGCAAGGTTGATAAACAATTTCTAAAGCGTTGTGTGTTCCCATGAGCACAGTGGTCTCAATAACTGTGAAATGAAACAAGTTTGGAGCCAAGACTTGGCCGCCCAGTCAAACTGATTAACAGAGCAAGAAAGGTCTTGGTCCTGCAGGTTAGGAGGACCTTGTCAGCAGTACTTCATCAATCAGACCTCTATGGTAGAGTGGCTCGACAGAAGCCACTCTTAGGTAAAAGACACATGTCAGTCTGCTTGGAGTTGGACAAACATTAGAGCATCCTGTCAAATGAGACAAACTATTTAACCTATGGGTAGAGCTTCAAAGTCTGTGTGTTCAGCACAACAATGACCTGCAGCTAAGACATCGCTGGAGTGGTTTCAGGATAAGTCTCTGACTGTCCTTGAGTGGCCAAGGTAGCTGAGCCAAAGTCCATCTAGAACTTACTATGGTAGCACATCGGATGGATGGACAGCAATTCACAGAAGCTTTCCATCCAATGTGGACATCTGTATTAGAGTTTGTCTCAGTCCTACTATCGTACTACCAAGCTTCCCCAACGTTTTTAGGCACCATAGACTGAATATAGAAATGGACACAGCAACTGGGTTACAAAAATGAGGCCAATGCGGATGTACAAAAAAGTACAAAACCACTGATGGCCACTAGGTGCTGGCGCCAAAAGCCCCGGCTGAAAAAATTTCAATCATGGAAAACTAAAGTCAATACTTTTATTCACCAAATCAGTCTGATGTCATTAGTTAAAGTCAACACCTTCCTTTGAGTGATCTGGTGGTCCATCTGAAAATCATTTCATCATTAAGTCAATGTTAGGCTCCAAAAGAGGGATATTTAGGGGTGTGATTAGTTTGATTGAGCTTTAGTTTCACACATTACACACTGGGCAGGGTCCTTGAGTTCATAGGTCTTCCCTTCATATCCAAATATGGTCATTTATCACTCCAAAAAAAACAACATGGCGGTGTTTAAATGTCAAACTCCCAAAAGCTGAATCTACAACCAGCAGGTTTGTTCACTTGTGCAAAATGTAAAGAGTTCTGAATACTTTCATATACAGCAAAAAAAACCAAAAAAAACATCTTGTATGTAAAACTTGTATTAACACAAGCAGGCACTAAAAGTCATGTGACTCAACCAAATAGCAGCCAGTTTCTCCAAAGTCTGCAGCCAGCAGGAATCAGAAATAATATCCACTGGCTAACAAGCTAACAGTCTGACAAGCACTGAGTCTACTGTCTGACTCTGGTATATGAGTGAATGTGATGAGCCCCGAAGCCTCCGAGCTATTCTTTGGCATGCTGGCTGCAGTTCAGCATATATGGGAAGTGTTTAGGTCAGCGAGTCGGTGTAAGAGCTCGTATCAGCAGCAGCTGAGTTGAGTCATGTATACAGTTATGCGGGTTTGTAGTAGTGAAATGTTCTCAGCATATACAGCTACGGCAAGCCCTGAGGATAAAACATTTACCAGTCAGTCATGATCTGTTTAAACTTCAACTTTGTCCTACATAAATGGGTTTAGAGCACTTTTTAAATTTGTATACACATTATTTGGCCTTTCAATACTTCTTCTTATTGTCTTTGACCCCCCACCTCTCCTGCTGGCCACAATAATGGGCTATGAGCTCCATGGCTAGCTTTTACATATGGCACATGCACACCCACCGTATCCACAATCACTGTTAAAAAGGTGAATGATATGACTATGCACTATGTGGTGAGCAGTTTAGTGATTCAAACCCATCTCCCAAACACATTGGAAATGTTTGTGCAAGACAATCTAGTCGAGTTTGTGCTGTTTTAAATATAAAGGGTCATGCCAAATATTACCTGACATGAACTTGAGTTGAAACCATCCTCACTTTACTGCAAATGTCCAAAACATTTGCACTGGTCATATTTATTCAGTAACCTCAACGACAGACGGTAGCAGACTTCTATTAGAGGCAGAACCTTATAGCTTTTTTGAGGTTTCAAACAGGATCAGGGGGGAACATTAAAAATATTGCATTATGTTGTCTATACAAACTCTTGTTAAATTAAAAGCCCTCTAAACCCTTAATTATTTTTTTTATTGTGAAACAGCTGCATACACACTATATCCTTACTTTATTCACCCCATATTTTCTATGTTTATTTGTTTGTATCGACCATGGCCGTGAGCATTATTATACAAACCCTGCGTATAATAGACAACCTAGTTTTGGTCGTGGAAACACGATAAATAAAGAGTGTGCAGGATGTGTAAATAATACAAGAATGCACACACCATTGGTCACACAGAAATATGGATTATGTGGAGCAAAGATAAACGTTGTTAAACCAGACATTGCACAGGTCATTTTATCTGAAAAACCTGTTCCTATTTTGTAAACTTAGGTGAGGTTTTTTTATTAAAAGGGAGCCTGAACTACAGTAAAGAGAGTTACCGACCTGCTTTCAATTCGTCATACTGCAGGGGATAATAATATAGAAATGAGTCCATGTAGAAAAGGAGAATGTGCAGAGCTTGAACGGCTCACATTAGACATCTATTTAGTGACTCTGTATGAAAGTTTG
This sequence comes from Pseudochromis fuscus, assembly GCA_900323345.1. Classification (NCBI taxonomy): domain Eukaryota; kingdom Metazoa; phylum Chordata; class Actinopteri; family Pseudochromidae; genus Pseudochromis; species Pseudochromis fuscus. Next base: position 10,342 of record OOFC01045635.1, read on the forward strand.
TTTTATGGCTGGAAACAACAGAGAGGACACACGAACCCTGCTCATCTGATCTGATTGTTTGCTGTTGTGTGTATGGATTGTTCCACAGCGCTGCTACCAATTACTTACAGGCTTGTTAGCCGGCACCCCAGCTGCTACGCTCACCTCCCCTCCAGACATACTGGGATGCTCATAGCTTCAACAGAAATGTAGGCTATTATCTGCTGTTATATTATCAGACATCCACTGGTGTGCTTGTAGGGCTAACACCCCGAAGCGTGTTGGTGCTGTTAGCTGGATTGTCGGGTTATCTTGAAATAATAAGGAAATTGTTTTATGGATTGCTGGTGTGTATGTGTGTGTGTGTCGTCTCCACGCTTTGTAAAACAAAGTTATGCTAACAGCACAGCCATAGGGGGCTGGATGTGTGTGGGATTGGTTGTGGCATTGGTTGTTTTTCTTCTCTCTTGAGTCATGATTTTGTTATTTAGTTAGTTAGCCGTCACATTTCCTGATTTTGAAGGTTAACACAGGCCAGAAAACTGTCCTTCCAACTTTAGTAGAGTGACAATAATGAAATGAGCTTCTGTGGTTGTGTTTTTCGTTGGATATAAGTTGTGTATCTAAACTGCAATAAGAAAACAGCAGCAGTTATGTCGATGATAGTATATTATTCACCACACCCATCATCACTATGCACATTTGAAGTAGTTCAACTACATGCTTTTCTGGGTTCCTGGTTGCCATAACTTTTTAATTATTTACCACACTTGTGTTTTTTAAGGTTTTGCCATGTGCTAAGTGTAGCTATGCATCTTATGGTGCATTTACACTGGTACCTACTCGCTTCGCTTTACTTCAGTTTTGGCGCATTTACATTGGCCAAAAAGTACCTGGAGCTTGGTACCTGGTACAACTTTTCGTACCTCCTCTCCTGCGGTTCCAAAAACAGTACCAGGTCAGGTCGGAGCAGGTACTAAAATCTTATTGGTCGGAATCTTCACTGCGTCGTTGTGTCGTCACTGCGCGGCACGTAATCTGTCCCGGCAAACACGCCATTTTTAAATCTTCGGCAAACCGTGCAGACATGTGTGAAATTACAACAAGAAGAGAAATGGCATCTGTTAGAAATCCTGCCCCATGGACTCAGGACGAGGTGCAAACCTTTCTGTCATTAGTCGCTGATGATAAAATTCAGCGGGAAAAGAAAAGAAAGAATCACATAAAAGATGACGTCATGAATGACAGCCAGCTACACGGAGGAAGGACTATCCTTGGCAATGTAAATGCAACCGAGGGGGGGCGATCCCGAGTGATCCAAGCCGAAGCCAAGCGAGTAGGTACCAGTGTAAATGCGCCATTTGACTGTAGATGAAGATAGTGGGCGATAGGCAATGCCCACAGTTACATCTCATGGTCAGCATTTTCTGTTTGTTGTTTGGAGCCAAGACCTTTCTAATAAGGGTTGTTGCCTTTCATGTTCTGGAGATACGCCATGTTATCTCACACTGAAATAAACACTGGATTGCAGGAAAACACCAACCATTTCACCCTGGGCTTATCTTAGCTGCTTCAGCTTCATTTTGCTAACAGTGCAGGTATTGTAATTAGGCACAAACATATGATATAGTGTATGAGAGCACAAACAAAGCAGCCAATATGAGGCTTTTTTTTTCCTAAAACAGAAACTTCAAAATCCAAAACGAGTTCAGAAACAGGTGAGTCCGCTGTCAATCACAGTCTGTCAATCAGTGGCCACACAACTCACATCAAAGCTTTTATAAACCTTCAAATCTTTTTAATTATTTATTTTATTTATTATTTCCAAAAATGACCAGTAGCACACTTATTGGAGGAACCAAAGGTAGCAACTGAGACCTTAATGACTCACCCAAAAGTATTACTGAGGTCAGTCATTTTAATGGAAGTTGGACATTTTTTGGAGCAAGGCTTTATCGGCTGCTGGCCGGTGCTATTGCACTTCAAGCACAGATTGTACATTGAATGGATGAAGCCAACATAATGTCACCCATTGGTTTGCGCACTCAGGAGGTCTCAGGAGAGATTGGCGTTTGAATGTTGCCAGGTTGTCTGCAGCCAGAAGTGGACAGATTTGGACATGAAGGGAGGACCCTTGAACCCAAGGTCACTGTAGAGAGTATATGAGACTACTTCAGTGCTGGTTTCATGGGAGAACAGGTCAATCAAACTACCATACTCTTAACTATTCCTCTGAAGCTTAATAAGTACTTAATGAGGATTTTTTTTTCATCATTGAAAATTGAATTGAAGTCAGTCGGCGCATATTTTTGGAACCAGTATCAAGTGGCCATCGGGAGCATAGCACCATGTTGAAGCCAATAATGGATAACAGCTGATAACGTAATAACTTTGCCCTTTTTGAAATGTAATAGGCTAATAACATAATAACTGGCCAATAATGTAATAAAAGCCTTGAACCGATAGCGTAATAACTGTTGGCCAATAATGTGATGATTTATTATGTTATTGGCCAAAAATTATTACGCTATCAGTTCAGGACTTTTATTACGTTATTGGCCAGTTATTACGTTACTGGCCGATTACATTTCAAAAAGGGCAAATTTATTACGTTATCGGCAGTTATTACATTATCGGCTGTTATTACATTATTGGCTTCAACACACCATTTTGCACTTCATCACATCACCGGGCCTCATTGTTTGAGCCCCAGTTGCTTCATCTATTTCTATACACACTCTATGACTTTAAATTGCTTCTGCATTGGCTGAAGTCAGATGAAGCAACCAGAGCTAAAAAAAAAAATGAGACTGAAGTGATGATGCAGAAGTGCAAACCAGTGCTATGACTTTAAACTGCTTCTGCATTGGCTTCAGCCTGAACTTGCGGTAGTTGCTACTTAATATGCACCAATGAAAGTCTCTATTGAATTTGACTTCATTGCAGGTCCATTTTCTTTATCCATAAAACACAAAAGAGAAAATCATAAGGCCATCTCAGTCTATTACCTTCAGTGTTACATTAAATGTTCAATGCCTGCAGTCATTTTCAACAATTCATCTTATATAACTTAACTACTGACACTGTGTCAAGGCACACTGTAAAACCGTGTTATTATCCGGAATAGAAACATTGGCTGTACTTCTCTGATATAAAAGCAGGCATTCCTTAGAACATCAGGGCCAGAGTTTGCTAATGTTTGTTCACAGTTGGTTTCTTTAACCATTACTGTGATTTGTCCTGACTGTAACCATGACCGTAATCTTTCAGGTTTGTTTATATAACACACAGCATTTGAACATTTGTGGTGAAAACTGGTGTATTTTGCAAGATTAGAAGAGTTAGGGCATCATGCTTTTATGCAACAAATGGAGCTATTTTAGATATTGGTTAGTGACTAAGGAGTGATGCTACATTTTCTGGCACTCATATGTGAGACTGACAGCTTTTATAAGTTGAGAACATTAAGATAAACATTAAGATCAATAGTGCAAGCCTCCCAGTATGTAGAAACTTAACTTTGCTTATTTCAATAATCCAGAACTTTTCACACCCTGCACTGACTCATCTAGTCATATAATCAGCCGCGATGCTGTCATTGAAAAGTCCCCAACAACATAAACAGGAGAGAGTGTTCCTCACAAATCTTATTACTCCTGCTGAGATTTTCAAGTTGTCAAAATGCGAGGCGAAGTTACTTTTTTTTTTCAGTCCCTTTAAAAAGCTTGTCATGAGTCCAGATCACTACAGGTAACTACTGTGCGAAGTTACACAACGTGCAGGAAAAAGTGAAGAATTGTACCTTGATGTAAATCAGCAGACAAAAGGGGCAGGAAATTTTGAAGGGTTTTCACAAGATAGAGGACAGGTTTTTCTCTTTTTGAGTTTAAAACTTGTTCTTTCCTAAATCCCTTGAAGTAATAGAATATGTCACTCTGAAAAACAAACCTTGGCTGCAAATACATCAGTCATTTTAAGCAACACATCAAATACCTGTCGAGTGCGGCGGATGCGTGTTAGTGACAGAACTATTAAGCACATACATAACAGACTGACACTTGACATTGTCAGTGATATCAAATTGCGTGTCAGGATTTGAAAGAAGGCCAGATTAATCAACACAGATTACTTTTGGATAGAGAGCAAACACAAATTGAGAGTGTTTGTAACCTGAGTGCTACACAATCTACATGTTTGGGAATATTTTTTTAATTAATTTTAGTTGTTGTAGCTTTTCCTTGGCAAGCTATTTTCAAAGCTGCACATTGTAGCTTATGTCCACCAGATACTCTGGCTGAGGGCAGAGTAAAACATCCATCCATCCATCCATCCACTTGACCTTGACGTGTCACTGTATTACAACCCATGTTTTACAGTAAGTAACATCGTCTCGCCTCTTCCTGTCAAGATTACTGCAAATTGTCAATAAAACTGACAGGCTGGTGTGCATAGTTATACGTGTTGAAACCTGTTTGCCAAAGTTTCCAGCAAAGTGCCTTCTGGGTTTCTCAAGAGCTCCGAATTTGAAGGAAGAGCTGCTGTTTTTTTATATTTGTGCGTTTGCTTTGTTAGTTCTCAGGCAAACTTTACCTGCAGTAGCAAAGGCCACAAACAGAGTCAGTCTGTGCTTAACAGCCCGTACAACTGTGACACTGCTATTGCTTTACATTCATTGTGTTAATTTAAGTGTACGAGTCTATACAGTAGGAAATTAAAAAAAAAAAAAAAATGATGTAAGGAGTTGAGAAGATGGCAAAAGAAGCACAGGATTAGGAGCACAGTAATGAACACAGAGAGAGCTGGAGGATAGGAATAAATGGGAGAAACACCAAAGAAGAGGAGGAAATGGGGAAGGAAATTACAAGAGTTAAAAAACAACACAGAAAGATACAAGGTGAAGAATAAAAAGCAGAAGGAACAAAAGCGATAGGCTGAAAAGGTGTAAATGAGATGAGGAGGGTGGGTGAGGAGTGGGGACAAACAAAAAAAAAAGTTTATAAAGACGTGTGAATAACAAAAGGTAAAAATTAAAGAAACACAGAAGTGAGAAAAAGATTGTCAGAATTTGAATGGAGCAGATAAAGAAAATCCAACAACAAAAAAGAAGGACAAAGCACAACTGAAAAACCTCAACGAAAGTCAACAATAGGGAGTTTTGAATAGAGAGCGTGTTCTTGTAATCACGTGTAATTAGTAGAAATGAGTAGTAAATATTCATTGTTGTAGTCGTCTGCAAGGTAGGAGATTACCTGGGTACGTTCTTTCATTTTAAAGCCGTATTCAGTGAATATGCAAATGCTTTCATTTCAAAAGTTTTACTACTGGATACAAGATGTCTCCTAAGACCATTCCCAAATATTTCCTCAAATAGTGGCAGGTGGCTTTATTTGCCTCAACCACAGACAATAACAGGACTGTTTTTGTGGCGGGCTTGTATCCGAGGCAGATCTTTACTTCTAATTTCCTTTGATGAATAACTTTGATCGGTCATACTGCATTATGAAGCTTCTGTTTGAGACTTCGGAGGAGATTGGGTCGGAAGTGAAGTTGTTGGATTGGATCCAATAACTTCAAACTTCAACTCCAATAACTTGGATCCAATTGATTGGATATTGGATATTGGATACTGTAAATGCAAAGTCAACACTTCTTGAAACCATTTCAGATTAAAAGCCCCTTGGATTTCAATGGACAGAAACCCTTATTTTCTTGTAAATCATTTGCCAGCACACTCATGTGTAGCAGTACTACTAGGTTTAATCTAATGACCCTGTGTTTGTTTCTGGTGTAGTTTTTAGTTGAGGAAATGCAGTATTTCCAGTTGACTTTCACAGGTTGTGCTGTCATAATTCCTGCTTGCTGGTACTTCAACTTAGATTGTAGATGACTAAAGAGAAACCTTCCACCTTCAGTGTGCAAGAGTTTCAAAAACACTTCTAAGCTGACCAAACACGATGCACATTTTTTGCCTCGTGTTACTATGGTGACCTGACTTTGGAGATCTTGCTATATGTGAATATTCGCTCTCAACAACCAATAGAAGTACTCCTGGAAACTGCAATGGTAAGTGGTGAGAGGAGAGCATTTATATAGCGCTTTCATGACCTAAGCTAGGTCCCAAAGAGCAACTCATTCACCTATTCACACACACACTCACATGCCAATGGCTACCGAGCTGCCATGCAAGGCGCTAGCCACTATTAGGAGCAACTTAGGTTCAGTGTCTTGCCCAAGGACACTTTGACATGTGGACAGGAGGAGCCAGGTATCGAACCCATGACCTTATGAATCACAGTCAATGAACGAGATCAGAAATATCGTTACCTTTACCCTGCTGAGGAAGTCGCAGAAACAAGTCCTCTCCTTCTTGGTTTTATACCAGTACAGAACCAAAGTCGTGCCATGAAGCGGTGACTTTGTACAATCTCAGCGCTGCTATCCAAGAGAACTAATAATGGCCAAACCACATTTTTGAGTGGTGGAGACTTTAAAACAAATGAAAATGATAAAACTGTAACTCTGCACTGCAGTACTTGTAAGATTTTTCCAGTTGGTCACACATAAATGATGATTACACTCTGCCTGAGTATAAGATGTCAGACTGAAACACTGGTGCTGCCTTCATTCCTCCCATCGAAAAAAAAGAAAGATAAAAATGCCAAAAGCTTTTGGAGTATTTGGACCAGATTTGTCTGTCCAGACCATTTCTTCCACTTCTGTGACAGTTGGTTTGGTTAGACAAACACGGCTGAAAATAGCCGACACAAGGAGGTGATTGAGCACAATTCTGCTCCTTCTGGCCGATGGTGGAGCTTTGCTGTTGAGTTGAAGTGTGCTCAGATCATTTCACCACGAAAGGGCTCTCAGGTCTTCGTAAGATCTGAACATGATATCTGTGTTAATCATTGCTGTGTGTGTTGAGGATGATCGATCCATCATTTTTAATGCACCTGTCCATCAATAATCTCTGGAGCCCGAAATGTCCAATTGAAGCCTTTTCATCTTGTTGATCCTGTGAGACTTTGCTGTTTCATACATTGAAACTGTGATATCAGACTTTGTCAGAGGTTGTTACTGAGTTCTCAGGCCACTGCAGTACATCTGTCCTGGTTGGAAGTTCTTAATTACGGGTTTCTGAGATTGCTGAAAGGCAGCATAAAGTATTCACTGTTCTGTCTTCTCCAGGCCATGTCTGTTCGCTGAATTAATGATTGGGCTCACGCATGAAAACGAATTAGGCTCACCCAAAGGGTACACTGACCTGTCAGCTGGAATAATGACTGGAGTGTAGCAGATTACTAATGAGAACAGTAAACAGTCAATTGTTCTATAGTATGGCCAGAAGATAAAAGAGAAGTTGTGTTTCAGCCTGGTTAAACTGCAATAACACAGCGCGTGGTGGAGAACACCAGGTTAAGACATCACAATGACAGTTTACATCATGAAAAAGCATGTTGTTGACAATCCACTGTGTCAGGTAGGAAAAAAAAGAAAGAAAAATTAAACGCCACAACACTAAATGAGAACAATTTGTAATTCTTAATGAGTTGTTGGTCAAACACAAAGGTCAACAAGCCAGTATTTGAGAAATTATAAAAGCAGATTGACACAACGACAACAAACAGAGACAAAGGAGGATATTGAAATGACTTGACGGATTAACTCAGTAACGAAGCTTGCCAATTTAAAATTCATATAATTGGAAGCAAAAAGCAAAGACAAAGTCAACTTCAGACAGCCTGACTCCATTCAAGAAGATTATATGTAAAACAGAAAGAAAATACTAATATTATCCAGTCCAGTAATCTGAAAGGAAAAAACAAAAATGCAAATATTGGCACAGTAACCTCTAAAAAGAGGGGCAGAGAAAGACAAACAGAAACACAAATTACCCACATCTATTCTAACCACAAGTCTTTATTTATCTTTTCTGGGACCACTACATGCAACCGCCACACCAATTTATTTCTTAAACCTCAATATATTCTGGGCATTTCACCATTATTAACTTCAGAAGTGAATGTGACATCCTGACTGTTTGATCTTTTACTATGAAAATATGCTTTTATCACAACACTTGAAAACGCAATAATGCATGCTGTTCAACTTACACTGTAACAGCAGGCGTCAATGTGAGACCCAAGCGTTGTTGAGTGCTAATTTGTTATGTCCTTGTGTATGATAAACAGAGTCGTTTCCTGACTCATACAATTTTTGTTGCTTTCTGTTTCTCTCAGTGTGGATCGGCTTCTTCACTGTGCGGTTTGTCGCTTGCTTTCCTGCACAGTGTTGGCCAATAGAGGTGCGGGCATGGGCATAGGCATGGAGTCACATCACCTGCGTCTTTCACAGCCTAATCTCCATGGAGCTTCACGGCGCAGTATTCACACTATTCCCATTCTGTTCAACCAGTAGGAGTCATGAGTGTAGTGAAAAGGGTGCAATCTCTTCACAGATTTATGTCTGAAGTTTGCAAACAGCAAACACACTGAGATGACATAATATACACCAAACATTAGACCTGCTGAAGTTGCTAAGCATGGTAGCATTGCTATTGTGAGCATACACTGTATACAGAAACTGAATGCAGCATCCGGGTCTCAAAAACGAGGCCAATGAGGAAAGGCAAAAAAGTGCAATCCCACTGATGGCCACTAGAGGCGGGCTCCTAAAAACTATGGCTCCACTTCAAAAATGGTCATTTTCAATCATGAAATACTTTTTTCCATCAGTCATTCTGATCTTATTAGTTGAAGTTAACTCTTCTCATCAGTGAGCTGGTGGTCCATCTGAAAATCATTTCATCATGACGTAGATGTTGAAGTTTCAAAAAGAGGATATTTAAGTTTGTGGTTAAATTGATTGACACATCTGATCTCCAGTGATTTGCAGGTGTTTGGAGGCTCATTCACTGATGAACTCAAGTCTCACACACACTGGGCAGTTTCCTGGGGTTCAAGTGTAAGACCCACCTCCTCACTCCTCCCTTTATATCCAAATATGGTACCTCTGGCTCAAAAAAAAAAAAACCCAATCCAGCAACAATGAAATGCCAACTTCAAAATACGAGACCACAATTCAGTGCTAGCATGTTGATGTTCTAATGCAGCTCAATGCACCACTCTGGCTTTTAAATATATCTGTAGTGGGATATTTGTGAAGCTGTTTTTGAGTTAACAAAGTAGCGCTACGTACGACGGGGAGCACGAACTTATGCAATGCAGAACTTTTGTCTCCCTCTTCTGGCAGAGAGAGTAATTACACAAACACTGTCAATGTGTGCATCATGCGACCCACTCATTACTTATTGATGGTTAAAATGCATTGCTGCCACTGAGGGGTGCCGCAGATGTGATGATCCCATGTGATCCTGTTAAAACTCTATAAGCCTGAAAGATTTACATGCAGCTGATAAACGTAATCAGTGTTATTTGTATGAAGAAAGTCTGACACCCAAGATCTGAAGCTGAATATTTGGTAAGAAGACACCTGTGGAAATGCAAGCCTTTATTCAGCCCCTGAAAAAAATACGTTATTTTATATGTATATATTTTATTTATATATATATCATATTATATAACCCTTGCTCTTCCTCTTCTTCTTCTGCTTAATCTTCTGTTTTTCTTCTTATTATTCCTATTTATCATTAGTAGTAGTATTATCTATTTAAGTACATTGGAGCTGCTGTAAAACATTCAAAGCCTCAATCTATACAGGACTGGAACATACAGTTGTGTGAAAAATTAACAGCTTGTATTATTGCTGCCCTGTTGTTTTGTGTTAATGAAGCAGAGGTTTAACGTCATGATGCATCCTTCACGTGTCTCTTGTTGTGTGCCTGCACTGTCCGTCTCGCCGGCTCCTTCTTTAAATCTAACTAGCCTCTCCTTGCAAGTGCGCCTGACACAACAGTGCCTCAGATTTTTACACCTGCTCCTGCCTGACGTTAAAATCGTCAGACACAGCTTCTTCTGTCGCAGTGGTCAGTCTGCATTAATAAATCAGATCTCTTTGCAGGAAAGTACATATTGCAAGAGACCAAACATGCAATTTTCCTGTGGTGCCGCTGTTCCTCCATTTCACCGGTGCAGAACCTCAGTGGCCCTTCAGTAAAAAAAAAAAAAGAAAAAAGAAGAAGACACATTTTGATGGTTTAGTGTCTAAAGAACTGGCAATAGATCTTCAGTAAATATCCCCATCAGTCCTGATTTTAATAGCTTCTCAGGCTGATATCCCAGGATATTAATAGGAACACTTAAAACTTGTACTGAAGACAAATCTTTCTCAAACCTGCAAAGATATAGATTTAATTTGCACTGTTAATACTTGAATGTAACTTATTTTTTAAAATGTCTTTCTGAACTGCAAAATGAATTGAAGCTCACATTTGATGGTCCTGATTGCACAACAGAGCAGTGACGAAGGCTCCGAAACAAATCTTCAGTTTCAGGTATCAGTGAACATTACATATTCTCATTTTAAAGATAATCTGATGATAATATATGGACAGTGAAAGATCTTAAATTTGACTGAAATGATTCGTCCCTGTTATAAATCTTGCTGCAGTTAAGAGCAATGCTTAAATGTGTCTTGAAAAGCCATGTAGTGTATGTGAGACTCTTAAAGAAAGCTTCTCATTTTATCAGTCCTTATAAGACTGGTCCTGTTAGGCAAACCTTGCTGCTCTTTCATGCCTTGCTCATATCACCATGGCAACACACCAGCCCCTGCAGGCGTCTGCCAAATTGACAGTGTAAAACAGAGCGCACACATCCACCCATTCATCCAACCCCCACTCTTTCTTTAGCACAGAGACACAGCTTATATAGTTAATTAGTTTACGTATATACATCACACTAATAATTTATCAGCTGATATGAAATGTACTATGCCGGCTATGAAATCAATGACTGCTTTGTTCTTTTTTTTAAGGGTTAATTTGTTGGAATTCGAAAGAAGCAAATTGCAATAGGTGTTACTGACCAAAAGCCTTACAGGTTGAGATAGAATCAGGCGTAGGAGCAGGATCACAGTGTAGGAGGATTTAATAGACCCTTACCTTCAGGGTATACAGGCATTTTGAGCAATTGAGCTGTGATGTTATAAAGCTGGAGATGACACACACTGTGACAGTTCACCACTGTGTCTCTACATAAAGATCTTTCCATGTACTTTCAGCACACAGTATGCATCAAAAGATATGCTTTCCAGCATCGCAAATCTATTATTTTTGACATTTTGCGTTTCGATGAAAGAGCAGAACATCTAATGCAGTTAATTGACATGACTAACATAGAAAAGTGTGTGCTAAAATACAAAATCTATGTCTGAAAATGTACTTTTTGGATCAGATTCAGTGAACACCAGATGAGCACTACAACCTTATTTAAAGATTTTTTTTTTTTTTTTTCTCAGATCTCTAAACTGTGAACTGATAGCCCACACTCTGCAAGGTCTTTTTAATCTAGACTCCCAGAGGACTGTAGGATGTCCAAATGCTCTGGGGCTATGCGTGATGCACTTGTCGGTCTCGACTTGTTTTCAGTGCCGCAAGTATAAATTATTCAAATTCAAATGTGTTACTTTACAGAGGATTTTACATCTGAGTTCTGAAGACAAGTGAATCAGGTATTGTGATTAATATTTTTACAACCTAATTTAGGACCTGAAAAAGTTAAATGAAGATTAATTGTATATCTGGAATAAACTCCTAATTAATTTTAAGCATTTATGAAAAAATAATAACAATTTTGTGATAAAACCAAACATCCTGCATGTGTTTGAAATCATAACGATCAAATTAAAGGCAGTTACCAGACATATTTACAACTAGTCTTACACACAATGCAGCTGTTTCACTGTAATCCGTACATACATATGAAAAGAGATTTCCACATATATGGTCACAAGCAGTTGGTGAGGGCCTTGCTGTGCTAAAGATTGAAATGATCTACGCTCATTAACAGTCCCCAGTGCAGTCTAATTAGCATGTAATAGGACACCAAATCCAGCACAGGAGGCTTGTTATTTAAGGATAAAGCTCATCTCTCATTTGAATGCATTTTTCATAAGCTGCTCTAATTAAGTTTCATTAGCATTATTAATTAAACATGAAAAGCTTCTCATTTCCTCTGTATCATGGCGTCTACTTCAAAACAGCACGAGTGACAGTTCTCATGGTTAGGGAAGTCTCCATCATGACATCTTGCCTCCAAATGCGCTGTTGTTTACCGCCTGAATAAAATATCTGTTCATGACATGACATGGGGTATTGTGCGTGTGCTCTGGAAATATAATATTTATAATATCTACCTGCGTTAACCTCTGGCCCAGTGCGACCCCGTGGAACAGACTGGTGCTTTAAAACATTGTGGTACAAAGTATCTCAACGGGTGGTTCAAGGCTCCAGCGATGGATTACAAAAGCCTGCTGCTCACAAAACTGCTGATCTGTATCCCCTAGGTTCGCCCAGTATAGCTCTGAAAGTCACAATTATTCATTCTCAGTCAAAAGCTGAAGTACTGTCATCCTTACCCTTTCAAAGAAAAGCCCTTTGAAACCATCTTAATTCTGTTTCTCTGTCGCCTGTAAATCATGTAGAGTTGCAATTGGAGAGCCCATCTGGCATACTGGCAGAAGCTGGCCTTGGTTTCAGCAAGCACGCTTTTTTTTTCATGTGCCACATTAAATACAACTAATTTCCACATGATGGGAGTACTTGCAATTTAAATGCAGACCAACATTTTTTTTTAATTTGCTTGCCCTTTTGTCAAAATCACCCTAATAAATATGCCATGACATTAATCTAAAAGACAAGAAATAAGCTATATTGTAGCTAATCAGCAAAATCTGGAGGATTTGAATTGATATGATGTTGGATAAAAGTTGTAATATAAAATATGTAGGAATTTAAGAGATGACATTATTGGTTTCTCTAATTAAAAACAAAAGTATAGATACATTGTTAATATTTCATTAATTTTAAATGTATTGCACATAGACAGATAGATAGATAGATAGATAGATAGATAGATAGATAGATAGACAGATAGATAGATAGATAGATAGATGGATCGATAGATAGATAGATAAAACTTTATTAATCCCCATTAGGAGAAATTCAAATGTCCAGCAGCAACTACATTAATACAGATGTTAAATCACACATAGGCTACATAAATGAATTAGCAAAAGTAATAATAATAAAATAATAATAATGATGATAATAATAATAAGAAAAGTGCACCAGCAAACAAGTTCAGTTCAGATGTGTGTGTTGTACAGTTTGATATAATGATTCATTAGTGTCGAGACAAGTTTGTGTACAGGGTGATCACTACGACCACCAAGTTACTGTATTTTCCGGACTATTCAGAGCACCTGTCTATAAGCCGCTATTGAATTTATTCGAACAGTTTCATGTGGTCCACTCTGACCGGGTCTGCTAGCTTGTAAAAAGCCAACGAGCTTCGTGCCGCCGATACATGAGCCACACCGGTGTTTACGCCACAGAGTTCAAACGTTGGAAAAAAGTAGCGGCTTATAGTCCGGAAAATACGGTAATCATTTTCATATGTCGTGTCATATCACAAACTAAATTCTCCAGTGAAGAGTCCGGTCAAAGTGGTCAGGAAAGTTTCCATTTCGAGGTGGGTTTGGTTATCAAAGGGACTTTTCTTCTTCTTCTCCGGCTTCATTCTTCAGGCATATGCAAAAAGGAGGAACAGTTTGGCTGCCCCTATAAACACAAGTTTGTCTTTGACATGCAAATAAAATTGGCAGCTCTTTTACAGAAAAGGCGAAGTGAAACATTGCTCTCTTCATTGCTTTGCCTGATCATTATAAAAATTGCTCACTATCCAATAAGTCCTCAGTGTCCGTGTATGCAAAGTTTAGTCAAATTTTGGTTCATAACCTTGGAGCTTTAGAAAATACTACTCCCCGTTTTTAAAGAAAGATTATTCGCTTTGTAGTATAAACTACCCGAGCCCTTTTTACAAGTTGGTAGGAGAACACTTAACAAGCCATAATATCAGAGATCTTTTAGATGCTGTTCCTTGTAAAGATGGTGTGCTTAGCATAATAGCAGATGCTACATTCGTGGACTGGAACTTGAAATAATGGCTATGAATCTCTTTCGATTTAAAAGGGATTAAAGCGATGGATGGAAAGTTTGGCACAATAAGCACTTTAACAATGCACAGAGTTTAACATTACACTACTAACAAGCCTTTTTAGATTGTGGAACCAGGCGTTTAGGACAATATATCATATTTTCTTGTCACACTGACAGTGATGCAGGCTACACTGAAGAAACAGAAAACAAAAATACTAATTTCTTCACAACAATCCCAGACAAATACGTAACCACGCTGTTTGAAGAAAGCTTTTGTGGAGCTTGTCAGAACTTCAGAAAGTTGGCAAAAAATAAAAAAAAGCAGAGGAAGTGTATAAAAGCAAAAGCAAAACAGAGAATTGTGATTGGTCTTGAATTGATTGTGTGCAGGAAAATAATAAGAAGTAAGGAAATATTGTAGCTAACAACAGGGAGCAGCAAGAAAACCATAAGCCTGCAGAGCGGCTGTTTTACTTCAGAAAGTGTGTTGTGCCAGTTTCTTTAATAGGAATACTAGATATTAATAAGAATATAAGATACTGTACATTGAAAATTACTGCAGGATTTACTTATGTATAGATGCAAAAGACAGATGCTAATTTGGGCTTGTGGTCAGTTCCAGTAACTGTTTTATTCAATTTACTACACAAGGCATTAAAGAAATAGAAAACTCATGGTCACAATAGAGTTTGGAAGATAGATTATGACATAAATTAATGGTTTATGGAAAAGCTTTTAAAAAAAACAGCTCATACAAATAAGATTTCCATCTTTAAAGTCAGGATTCCCCCATATGTATGATATCATGGAGGGTGTTATTGCAAATATTTCAGTCAATTGGAAAAAATGCAGTGGAAAAAATGGCTTTTTCTGATTTGTTAAGATGCTCTGACATCACGTGGGCTCAACATGTGGAGGTTACACATGTTGAGTTACACTGCAGAACGTTGGGATTCTTGTTATATACTGTTAGCCACCATATTGGCGTCTGAGTCACATGATGCACTCTTGCACACTGTAGACCAACACCGGTGGAGAATCGGCCTTGAGCCCATGTGATGTCATCATGTGATGTCATCGTCATGGCAGTAGTGGTGTTAGGAAAGAGATTGAAATGCTCACAACCTTTACATAAGTAATCAAATATGGCTGAAAATGGTCTTATACAGTTGTTACCACTATATAACAGCCGATGACAAAATAATAGCCGATATAATAAATTTGCCTTTTGTTCGTTCAGGACTTTTATTACGTTATTGGCCAGTTATTACGTTATTGGCCTATTACATTCCAAAAAGGGCAAAATTATTGTTACGTTATTGGCTGTTATTATGTTATCGGCTGTTATTACATATTAGGCTTCAACATACAATCTCAATATGAAAAGTTGTTTCAATGTTACATTTTCTATTCCTTTCACTTTTATAAGAACATCAAAAAGATGCTGCGAGTGCCAAACAAAGCAACACAATGATAAACTTCTTTGAAGAGTACTTAGATGTTACTTTTAGAAGTGATTATCTTCCTGTGAGCTGCAACACTTCTTCTTTCATTTTAGATAAACTGTTTTTTTCTCCATCAAACCAACAGTGTCAGCATGCACGAATGCCCCCAAAGTGTTGCTTATAAGTACTGTAACACTTTGCTCCATATGTCTGCTCACAATAATCAGTCATACTTTATTCTCAAAAATGTTCCCAAGTCCTCCTGGCACAATTACTTCCACTAATTACACACAAACACCCAGAATATACAATTTAATGCCTCATCTGCATTCACACGTTCACTAAAAGGCATGAATATTTTTTCATTATAAGTAATCTGACAGGAACAATTGAGGAATTAGAATAAATACAGCTCCTGTGAAATATCAGAAATTATAAGTGTTAAGTAAATTTACAGCTCACGCAGAGTAATTATGACTGCAACATGAAGCCGCTTTGTTCAATTTGAATGACTTAAAGAATAGAAGTGATTAAAAGCATTTCCTTGGACTAGTTTGTTGTCGTTATTTTATCCATGCTTCAAATCCTGCGAGCAACTCCAGCCATAAGTAACACATTAGCGTTGTGTTTAAATACTTCTGTCTCACCTTGACAGCTGCAATGAACTTCTCCTCTGTCTCACTTGAGGGTGGCTTGGTTCCAGATTGTGGTGAAAGCAGCTGCCAGGGTAGTGAAAGAGGACTACACATGCAGCACATCATTTTATTTCAGCTTCTCTGAACTGCGTGGCTGTTACTCTTATGTGCCTCTTGTCTCGGTTGGAGTTAGTGATTTTAGCTTGTACTTTTTCTTTACTTATAGCACTGTGGTATGTCAGATTGAAGCTATCTCTGATCTTTTAACCTGAGCAGGTATGTAACCTGACAACCTCAGGACCCCCCTGGCCATTCTGCAGTCAAAACTCAAGACCAAAGGCAATTTTCCAACATCTTACCTCGGGCGCTTCAGATGGTGGAGTTGGTGCATCTATCTCAAGCTTTCTTCATTCTGTAGCTATGCACAGAGAGAGCTTTATCCATATATGATATGTATGTATTTATACCCTTATTATTTAATGGGATCATATTCTAGCAATTGATTGTATTCTTGTGTATTTATTAATTCAGGAGCCTTTTTTCCCCTCTCTTTAATCATATAATAACCAAGTTATATGAGTTTTATCTCGAGAAAGAAATAAACGTAATGCAATTACATGTGCATTACTGCAAAGAGAAAAAAGGGAGGAGAAATCATTAACACTAATTGATCTTAATGATGACTGCAACAGTGTGTCAGTCACTTTATTCAACTTGTTTCAACTATGATCAGTGGATTCTTTGAAAAGAAAAAAGACACCTACCAGGTCATTGAATTTTCAGCCACATTACATAAATTTCATAAAATGAACAGTGAGACTGCGAAAAGAGCTCAGCAGCCGATTGTTAAAGTCACAGTGAAATGTGAATTCTCTGCACTTCTTGTGTGAGGAAGTATAATGATATTGGCACTCTCTTTTCTTTTTTTAAAAGAGGAATAGTCTACATATTTAAATTCATACATATTTGTGGAGTCAAAAGCTTAGGCCTGTGGGTATTTTTTATTAGAAACAGTAACATCCTCTCAGATTTCATTTAACTAAGAGGTGTGCTGTCCACTTCTCTTTGTAGGTTGTGAATGTTGATGCAAAATGCCTGTCCTCTTTTTCAATAAGCCAGCATAACACTGAATACATACAGTTAGACATTTTTCTCCAACATCCAGCAGGACCCATTTCACTGTATTTGTTTTATTCTCAAAAAGTGGCAATTAAGCTAAGCTAATCAGCTTCAGCTTTGCTTGTGGTAGCGAGCGTTGCGCGTCTCTCTCTTTTGCAGGTCCAGTCGTGGTGATGGTAATTCATCAGACTGCCAAACCGCACTGTGGAGAGAAGTCCTGTTGTAAGGCTCAGCATCCTGTGTGTTATCCCCAAATTTCAATCACAACACGGACTAACGCAGGGAGGGCTCAAATCACAGATGGAACTAAGCAACTGCTATCAACGTCGGGCCCCCAGCTGATTACCTGCCAGGGAGGCTGTTGGAAGTAAAGTGAAATTACAAAACTATTTATAGTGCCAGCCCACATACTGTATTGCACCTTTCAAATTACCAACATAATCAGTCAGAACTGAAAACAACACCCTCTGGAGAACACAGGGCGATATTCCTGCAGAGAAATAAATGCAACTTCATTTATTTATTTATGTTAATTGACGAAATAATTGCACGAGGCAAAACAAAAGCCCAGGATATGAACTGATTTCTTTTTTTTTTTTTTTAATGACTGACCTCGACTTCAAAAGTTCAGCCCATTAAAGCATATTTGGTCCATCCTAAGGAATTCTTTAAACGCGCCTCCTTTAGCCAGTTACTGAAGTCGCAAGTGGTTTCACAGGCTATGACACAAGGGACAGAGAAAATGAAGGATCTTTTATTCTGTGTCCAAGCTTAAGTCAGCAGAAAAAAAAAAAAGAAAAAAGAAAACTCACATGACTTTACACTGCTGAGCTGCACATTTTTGTCTAAATAATCGCAAGGCTAACCAAGTTCTCCCTTTTTAAAAATTAAAGGTATATCCTTCAGCTTATGCAAGAACAGGGCTGGCCTAAAATCCAGCAAACACTAGTGAGTGAGAAATTTACAGCAGGGAAGCAGCAGTTATACACTCACTCTGGGGTGTTTTCTATAGATAAAGAGTGTGTTTTCTGTTTTCAATGCCACTTGCACTTCACTTGAACTGGTCTAATTTGCCGGTAGAAAATCTCAAATCAAACAAAACAGACAAAATAACTTTACTTGTTTACAGTGTAGCTTCAGACATCATATTAATGCCCCAAGTCCAAATCTTAGTGGTACTCAGATCCTTTCAGTTATTGTGGCATGTGGAGAATTTTGCAAAAGCTGCTGTACGGTGTAACACGAGTTATAAATTAACATAAATTCCTAAATCAATCGCATTCTGCCTTAAATGAATAGTTTATATTTTATTTCGCATCATGTTGTCAAGTATTCCTCAAGGAAAAGAAACACCCCGGTACGCAAAATGAAAGAAATCCCAATGGAAAGTCTAATTAAAATTTGGAGGCCAGATGTTTTGCCTTCTCTCTTTTCCCTAAAGTATTGCATTGGCAGCCTGTACCCTCTGTATTTTTCAAGAAGCTGTTTGGATGCACAATAAAGCAAGAAAAATTTCTTTCATTTTCAGCCAGTGGATATTCTTATAGAGATGTCATTTGCTGAATGTTTTTCATCCAAAATGCCCTATAAGACCACGAGGGTATACGCTGTTAAAGGCCTGCTCTGGTGTTATTCCTTCCTGCTTTATTACCAGCTTGGTCAACACTTTTAGAAACGCTGGATGTGTGTGTGTGTGTTTGTGTGTGTCTTCTTTTTGGATATCTGCCATACTGACTGCCATTAAGAGGAGGAAAACAATATTATTGTTTTTTTTCTTTTACAATGTTATAACCATTAGTGACACAAGATAGCACACTGAGGCTTTTCTTCATTGACCTGGAGGATTAGAGAAAATGCTAAAACTATTATGTTTCACCTTTCCACAATCATAAAGATTTGATAATGCTTAACACTTTAAAGCGGCCGGCTGATTGAGTGCTGCTATTTTGGAAAAAGCACATGAAGACAGGGAGGGTTTAATAGCACATACAGTATCGGCCACCTGTCAGTCTCTATACTCGTCGAGACTGTTTAATACATAGCTCCATCTCTGCACTCTCACAACCATCATTTGAAGTGAATACGCTTAATTCATTCACTTGTTTGTTATTGCATCACATCTCTTTAGCAAGGAAACAGTGTAATCTTTACAGAGATGGTGTTTGCTGCAAGGTAATTGGAGTGCATTAAATTGGTACAGACATTGCGGCCAACCCTTTGTGAAGTGTTTTGCTTTGGGCTTTTGTTTCAGAAATCTGTCCAGT
This sequence comes from Pseudochromis fuscus, assembly GCA_900323345.1. NCBI lineage: Eukaryota > Metazoa > Chordata > Actinopteri > Pseudochromidae > Pseudochromis > Pseudochromis fuscus. The sequence continues at coordinate 29,900 of OOFC01045635.1, forward strand.
TTATACAGAAAGCATAACTGGAATGAACACATCAGGCTGTCACCGGTCTCAGTCCAAATGTGTTTTACATAAATGTTGAAACGTTATCTCAAATAACTTTATTATCTACTGTTTATTGTGAATTCCTGCCAAAAGTCTCAGTAGGTCTGATGAATTGTAGACAAACTTTTTGATCTCTACTCTTTTTATTCTGATCGTGGAAATAAAACAACTTTCACTGTCTAGACACTGAACTAAAGCGGCAATGAATTGGAAAAGGACACACAATTGAAAATGTTTCACCAAGGACATGTTTTTTAATAGAGATCAGATTATTATGTAGTGGGCTGGAAAGCATGTATACTTGTGCTGGAGTGCAGTCATAAGGACGTAATACTGTATGTGCAGTTCTTTACAATTTGATTCTGTGACTGCTTTTAAAAGAGAAACCCAGATAAACAAAAGCCAACCGCAATTTGCCGGATGTTATTGCCGACGATGCACAGAACATATGCTCGGATATATAACTCTTGAATGGCTAAATAAGATGCCATCACAGCCAACCAACCAACCTAGCTGCAAACTCTCTGTGTGTTTCAGTACAGTGGTATCTCATTTGTGCATATGCTACCAAAGATGATTAGTTTTGCTTTCAAGGACTATGCTATCATCAACAAAGGAAAGAAATAAAGGGAATACAGAAACAATTTGCAAGATCTGTGGGTTTAATATTGTTTGGAGTTAGTGTAAAGAAGAGCTGGATATGTAGGTGGCTGGAAATGTCAAGATCAGGCTTTTGAAAACTGAAAAAAAAAAAAAAAAAAAAGTAATCAAGAAAAAGTAATATCACCCCTACCTGGCTCTGGTGGCTTTGAATAAATTTGTGTGGGTGATCATCAGATAATTTATTCTCACTTCAGCCAATATCTACAACTAAGCTCAGGCAATTAATGGATTTATCACTTATAAAAACCAATGATCCACCGAATGGGTCAACTGTTGATCAGTGGCTGAGGTCGAAAGCTGCACAACATCTATTACTGTTTTCCTGCATGCAACAGGGTTTGTGTGATGGGGCTGAGTGGCTGAGACTGGCACACACACACACACACACACACGCACACACACAATGCCGTTCTGTTGTTATGCAGCCAAATGGAGAAAAACATATCTTTTTTTGTTTTTATCTCATATCTATTATGTTCATTAAGTCGACTTTAATAATTTGAAAATGATAAAAATAAAAAAAAAAAGTGATTTCCTGCTGCAGGCCTTACCCAAATTTCTTTAGAGGTCTGAATCTGATTTTGAACATTATTAAACTCATGGAAATGAGATCCCATTTTACCAACATCAAATAATGAAAATAACAATACACTTAATACGGAGGCATTACATCTGTCCACTGGAGTGTTTCTCTGTGTAAGCCACATATTTGTAAGACGTTAACAAGTTTGAGATGGAAATTTATGGAACTTTTTACACATCATCAAATGATTAGTGTTGCTTTGTATTTGCTACAAAGACACGGCAATAACATTCATTATTAAAAGCATATGACTCTTATTAGAAAATCTTTTTTTTTTGCTTATGAAAATGTAACAAATTTCAACCACAGACTTTCCAGTGAATTTCATCTAATTTGATCAAATCAGCAGGTTTTGGAGTGTAAGCACCAGAAGAGACACGATCAGCACGATGCAGCAAATCTGTTGTACAACAATTTATCTCAGATTCAGATTTGGAAGTAATGTGTCTAATTTTATGCCATGTGTTTATTTGCCTACATACAGAGGGCAAATATTAATCTGGACATGTTAACTAACTAAAGTAAACTAGCTAAATCTTTTCTACTGTTGTATTATATCATTGCTATAACACCAGTACTTCACTGTACAAAAAACCCAAAAACTAAAGAAACTTAGAAATATGTGTGAGATAACAATTTGCAATCACTTATGTAGTGATGATCAGCTGATCGGCCACTCAGCTGGGTGCGGGAAAAGACCTTGTTTTTGCACGCTGAATTAATGAATGTCAGGGCAATAGCTACTGTCGGGTGAGGTTCCCATTTAATTCAACTCAGATTTTTCATAACAAATACTGGTTTCTTACATGATGGTTGAAGTGATGGTGGATGATGAGCCTGCATGCTGTGACAGCGGTAAAAAACGTCTGATACACCGCCACCTGTGGTAGACACCCATAACACATATCCAGCACCTACAAGTTAGTTTAGATCAGGGGTGCTCAATCCTGGTCCTCGAGAGCCCCTATCCAGCATGTTTTAGATGTTTCCCTCTTCCTACACACCTGATTCAAATGATCAGGATCATTATCAGGCTTCTGCAGAGCTTGATGATGAGCTGGTCATTTGGATCAGGTGTTGGAAGAGGGAAACATCTAAATCATGCTGGATAGGGGCTCTCGAGGACCAGGATTGAGCACCCCGGGTTTAGATAGTTTAGCTTTAACCCAGCATTGTGAGTAAAGACTACCTGAAGACCTGAGACACATAAAAAAAATGAGGTAGAGTCTACCTGACAATTCAGTAACAGTAACTTTTTACACAACTAATTATGTATAAAAAGTGAATATTACTATCTTATGCTTTGTTGCAACTGTCCATTTACTCCTTTATTGTTTATTACAAGTACTTAGCTTTACTCAAAAACAAAAAAAGTCAGACACAGGAGATGATGGATTGTGTCAATTAGTCTTTAACTGACCAAAAAAATGTGAAAGTGAAGGAGTCCAAATGTTATGGTATATTTAAAATGAAGGTCTATGAAACTGGAGTATTTTTCTTGATATTTTTATGCAGCAGTCTACTTTTTTTTTACTAGACTTTTCTTTTTTTAGAAGTATGAGGTGGAATCTACCTCTTACTGTATATTCCACCTCCTGATGAATATGGTTAAGTAAAATGTCAATGATTTATATTCCTTCCAAAATCCAAAATGAAATAGTGCCATTGGCTTGTTTTCTGTTTTCCAATCGGCTGGGACCAGTTTGATCAGACAGATATCTGTTAAACTGACGACAAACACTTGTTTAGTTTCTTTTTTTATCATTCAGTCATCTTCTGAGGCTCTTTAGATCTTACTCAGCTAGAATCCCAGCATGTGGATGATACAGAGCCCATATTAAAACTCACAGCTAAGACCTCAGAGAACTTACAATTAAATCAACTAGAACATAAAAACTTGAAATCTTTCCACTGCCAGTAAAAGAAGTTTGTAATCAACTAAGTGGTTTTGGCACAACACACAGCAAAATACAATTTTGGAGAAATTGACAAAATAACTTGATCCACAATTCAATGATTTGGTCTCCGATTCAAACTGCAGAAGTAGATGAATGCTACCATTTGCTAATCCATTCAAATCTATAGTAATTATTTATGACTTTGTACATAATTTAATCTTTTTTAAAAGCACAACCAAAATGCTAAGTAGCTTAAATCCTCACTCTCTCTCTCTCTTTCTGCTGCTTTCTGTGGATGGTATAGGGTTAGCAGCTGTGCTGTGCAGGAAATGACTGCAGGAGTGTTTAAAGCCTACTGTTTCACTATCAGAAGCGTTATTGTTGCTGCCTATTGCAGCCCCAACTGCCAGGATCATGTGAATATAATCCCAACCCAGTGGCAAACATAAACAATGAGCAAGAAAAAGAAATGCAAACTACTATAGCTCCTGGCATGGCTAAAAACGCACTGCTGCAACCCTCCCCAACCCCTGGTAGAAAAATACTGACATTCACTGCTGCTGCACAGACCCTGAATGAGATGAGAGAGCCCGAGGATAAGACATAAAGACATGTTTACATGACAGTAACAGGATTACTTACCCCTACAGTGCAATATACTCATCACACTCAGTAAAGTGTTAGAAAATTAATTTTAAAAATCTCTCCTCTGGTTGCTCGTTTGAAGTCCAGTTGTGTGAAGATGAAGGAGCTTTCTCTAAAGCACCTTGTTTTTTTTGTTTTTTTTTCCTCCAAATTCAGATATTGCATTTTCCACAAGAGTGATGCGGATCCTCCCACCTCTTAATACTCTGCCTGCTAGAGAGCCCATTCTGTTAATTAACACAAACCACATGGGGCCAAACATAAGTCCAAATGCTCTCTCTTGTTTTGATTTAAGTTCACTGTATATTCTCCCCACTGGAGACGAGCTCGAAGCAGAGGCTGCACATGAAATTTATGCCAACGTACACTTGTTCTGTATGTGGGATGCTGTAAGGTGAGTTGAGGGTCAGAGCTCATACAAAAGCAGCAGGAGTGCAAGAATAAATACGGCCTGAACCTATGACCATCGCCGGCACTCCGCATCTGCCTCGTGTTGGCTTTGTAACATCCGTGTTCGTACATCAGCGCCCGTCTTCCTGCTCAGCCCCTCACCCGGCTCATGCGCGAGGTTGTTTGGGGAAGATAAACAAATGTGCACGAGGTGAAATGATGACAAGAATCGACAGCTGCTGGTGGAAATATTAGAGGTAAACTGTTCAGCCTTTGTAAGTGCCAATCAGAACCACACGCATACACCCACCCGCCCACACACACACTCACCCACCCACACCGCCGAGCTCAATCATGACAGGAGTAATGGCGAGCCGTTCATGTGGCGCTGACAGCTTTATAAACACACCTCTTTTAAATCTCTTCAGATGCCAGTCTGCTATTAGGAAATCAGTTGTCCATTAAGACGTTTCAGTCGTTAGATCGCGTCAACCTACAGAGAATGATGGATTTACTTTTTTTTTTCTTTTCCTCTTGGGCTTTATTTCTTATTGACATGAAAAACATCTCAACTGCGAGATGGATTTTTAAGACAAATTTGTATTGTGTTCTCACAGTGGCATTAGGAATCTGCAATGATATATCAACATGTTCATTAAGGCCAGTGTAATATATTACACTGTGAATAATTCTCACTTCCTACTCTCTGCACCTGAAGGGGTTTAAAGTTGTGTGATGATCAGTGATATCCAAGTAAAATATGTCTTTTTGTGATATTGTGAAAGTAAGAAAAAAAAACATCTTTATGAAGCTACATACATCTTTCCAAAGCAGGAAGAAATACTGATAAGTGCTGATGAATCACTGAAGATATCATATTTAGAAATTAAAACTTGGTGTGATGAATGGTTTCTTTAACCTCTTTTTGTCTGTACCCCTGCAACACATAATATTCACCTTCCTCAACATCATGAAATACATTTAAATAGATTTGGTAAATGTTATTCAAAGATCATCATGTGATATTTTCATATGATTAAACTGTCAGTGTTTTGGTTTGTTTAATTTATGGCGCATTTACACTGGTACCTACTCGCTTCGCTTCGGTTTTGGTGCATTTACACTGGCGAAAGTACCTGGAACTTGGTACCTGGTACAACTTTTCCTACCTCCTCTCCTGTGGTTCCAAAAAAAAGTACCTGGTCAGGTCGGAGCAGGTACTAAAATCTTATTGGTCGGAATCATCATTGCGTCGTTACATCATCACTGCGCGGCACGTAATCTGTCCCCACAAACACACCATTTTTAAATCTTCAGCAAACCGTGCAGACATGTTTGAAATAACAACAAGAAGAGAAATGGCATCTGTTAGAAATCCTGCCCCATGGACTCAGGACGAGGTGCAAACCTTTCTGTCATTAGTCGCTGATGAGAAAATTTAGCAGGAGCTGGACGGCACAGTCAGAAATGAAAGAATCGCAAAAAAGATGATCTATCTATGACTATCCTCAGCAATGTAAATGCAACCGCGGGGGCTGATCCCGAGTGATCCGAGGTGAAGCGAAGTGAG
>OOFC01045648.1:0-12708 GCA_900323345.1 Pseudochromis fuscus
GTCACAGACAGACACACAGACACACAGACGGACACAGATAGAGACAGACAGACAGACAGACAGACAGACACACAGACAGACGGACACAGACACAGACAGAGACAGACACAAACACACAGACAGACAGACAAGACAGACAGACACACAGACAGACGGACACAGACACAGACAGAGACAGACACAAACACACAGACAGACAGACAGACAGACACATAGACAGAGACACACAGACAGACAGACAGACAGACAGACACACACACACACAGACACACACACAGACACACAGAGACAGACACAGACAGACACAGACAGACACAGACAGACACACACACACACAGACACACACACAGACACACAGAGACAGACACAGACAGACACACACACCTGTAGAATGCAGTATGGTAGCACCCATTGACAGGAGGTAAAGGTTTTACAGATTTACCGTATTTTCCGGACTATTGAGCACACCTGTCTATAAGCCACTATTGAATTTATTCAAACAGTTTCATGTGGTCCACTCTGACCGGGTCTGATGCGACGAGGCTAAATGTATCGGCGGCTCGGAGCTTGCTAGCTTGTAAAAAGCTAACGAGCATCGTGCCGCCGATACATGAGCCACACCGGTGTTTAAGTTCAAAGCGTCGGAGAAAGTAGTGGCTTATAGTCCGGAAAATACAGTCGTTTATTTTCCAGATGCAAACAGTGAAACATCTGAAATGTGAGGGCATCAAAAGGTCTGACAGGCTCATTCCTGTGAAGCAACATCACTGTGTTTCTGTCCTCCACTCATTTTTATTTACAAGCTGCATTAAATAAACTATGCAGGTCGCTGGCTCCACATGGTGCTGAGAGATAACAGTATGAAAAATTTAAGCCTCAATAACCAGATATCATGTAAAGGTGACGTCCGTGAGCTGAACACAGTCTGTCTGACTCATGGCAGGATTTCTGCTGCTTGGAGTTTTGTTTCACTGCTTTCTGTGGCCACAGAGGAATCTGAGTCCATTTTATTAAATGATGGAAAAATAGGAATGAGCAAAATACTCATGGTGGGTCAGCAATGAAAGTATGACTTTCAAAGTAAAAGGAATAGAAAACCCATGCTCAGTATACAGTTTGGAGGATAGATTATGACATAAATCAATAATTTATGGGAATGTTTGAAAAGGAAGAAGACATCCATCTCTGAAAGTCTCCATCATGGAGGATTTCATGGAGGCTGCCAGTGTCAGAGCATTTCAAGCAATCAGAAGATGTTTCTGATTGGTCAAAGGCTCTGACATCATATGGGTACAATGTATGGAAGTTACACATGACGGCATCGTGGCAGCCATCACAGTAGTGGCATTAAGACTGTCTGAAACTCTCAGGATGCTTATTTTTTATAAGTGGTCAAATACACACTTGTTTCTTCTGAGCTCCCATTGTTACAGCCACAAACCTCTGTATGTATTTATGTATGTATGTATGTAGGTTGCATTTACTCTTCCTTTAAAGCATTATGCTAAACACTTTATCCACAGAGTTGCAGAAAGAATGAATTTTAAAGAGGAACAAAAAAAAAGACAAAACACCATCCAGGGAAAAAAAAAAAAATTTACTGTTTTTTTTTACCTTAAAGCAAACAAATAGTCATGAAAAAAAACAAAAACAAAGCTCAAATTAACACAAATAATCAAATATTAATCAAACTGAGTCAAACTAATTATTATTTACACATCAGTCAAACTAACAGCAACAATAAGGAATGAACTTCATTTAATTTGGCTGTAATAATCTCATGTGCAGACTGCTGGACAGAAAACTATTGTCTCATATGATGGTGAAAATACCAGATTAAACAACCAGAGAGTCTGACAGTTATTCAGTGTCAGACGACACACTGCTCCTCGACCAATCAGAGCTTATCGTCTTTCATGACCGGCATGATGAAGGAGCTGCTGGTCTTTGAAACAATGTGTGTGTTACTGACTGTGTTGTGTATGTAAAAGTTGTTCCCTATGAAAGTCTCCACAACTGTTGTGCCTGATGAGGCGTTTCAGTTGCTACGTCATCGTTATCCTCCTGATACCGAGTCCTCTGCTCTCCTCATTTCACCTGATTCAGCTCAAAAACTCCAAAATGTTGTGATACCTGTGATAAAAGAGACAGCTGGGAGGATGCAGGAAACAGGAGACAGTCTGAGGATGGACCGACTGCAAGCATAATAGTAAAGGGAGTGATTTGTCTGCAATCATGGACTATTTATCTCTGCCAGTCTTCATCTTGTGTTCTCTCTCTTTGCATTATCCCTCTTTGAATATCATCATTCTTCGACTCCTCTCTTTCATCATCTATCTTCCTCTGTTGTCAACACATCATTCCTCCACTCTGTCCTCCCGCTGCTCATTTTCTCTCAGCCCATTCTCTCGTTTCTGTCTCCCCCACATGTCTTCTTCCCTCCGCCATCCTCCTCTCACTGCAGGTCTCCATCTCACCGTCTCCCCTCCTCTCAAATCAAGTCGTGAGTGCTCAGCCCTCCCCTCTCATTAGAGCAGCCCGGGAGGAAGCACAGGAGAAATGGATCTCCTCTCCCTCTCTCACTGTTCAGGAGACAATCCTGAGCCCACATCCATCTCCATTAGCAGGACGGAGCAGCGACCGGCACGACCCCCCTACCCGCTGCCCTGTATCACGTTTCACTGCCTGCTATTTTTCCAGGTGGAAAAAAAAGAGAAATCGGGGATGGAGAATGAGGAGAGGGATGATTTAGACCCGGTGTAAAGAAATCATCCATCCTCCACTTCCCTTCATGCTCTGATACGCTGACGTCCCCCGGGGGAGTGATGTCAGGGACACGGTACAGTGTGGACCTCAGCAGGAGGACTGAACTTTTCTACATAGTCCAGCTCATAAAGAAAGTCTGCATCACGACTTCACAGTGACTTCACAAGTGCCAGGCGAACATGGAGGAGAGAGACAGCTGCATCACATGATCGGGCCGGGTCATGGTCCTGTTACGCAACTAAACGGCAAGTTTATTGTTAATCACAGAGGCTGGAGCTTAAATCAGGGCAGTGATAAACACCAGAGAGGCTGCCACAGGGAGGGTGGGCATGGACGGTATTTAAGGGATTATTTTTTTAAACAGTGAGATGTTCCTGCATTTGAGGCTCAGCCAGTAACAATCTGTGCCAGTAAAAAGTTTTCATGTCAATCAGGACAAACACAATCTCAAGCAATTCCACACAAATCCCAACTCTCAAATAACAGGTCATTTACAGGGAAGTTTCCAGAAAGCACCATGTTATGTGGACTCATGAAACTGCCTCTGAAACTCTTTATTTGACAGAGTACAGCTGAGGTTCAGTGTGTGATTGTACTATGGTCCTGGTACACAAGAACAAAGTCAGTGCATACTGCTGTCAGTTTGTATTTTTACTTAATACTAAGTAAAAATGTAAGATTTAACTCTTTATAAAATACTTAGAAATTCAAACTCTCCTTCCTACAGTGTCACTGGAGGCCATTATTTATTTTTTAAACAATTATCAACTTTGTTTTTTTTACTCACAGGCTGTTTATAGAAATGGACAAAGCAACCGAGTCTCAAAGGTGAAGTGCATTACCCTCGACAACCACTAGATGCTGGATCCATTTTGCTTTAATTCAAAAGTCAGTACATTTACAAGTCATTCTGATGTCACTAGTCAAAGTCTTCTTCTCTGGTGGTCCATCTGAAAATCATTTCCTCCTCAAGGAGATATTAGACTAACAGAAAGGGAGGAGTTGGGGCGGAGTTAGTTTTGATTGACAGCTCTGGTCTCCATTGACACCAGACCTGAACTTGAGTCTCTTATACATTGGGCAGTGACCTCGGGTTCAAGGGTCAGACTTGCCTTCTCACTCCTTTCATATCCAAATATGGTCACTTCTGGCTCCAAAAAACCAACCTGGTGACGATCAAACACCAAACAAACCAACGGTCACATCACCTTTGTCCTGCAGCCCCTGGTTGAAAACCAAGGTAATAACTTAACATATAACTTAACATTTTACATAAGATTGAATTTAGTAACATTGCAGACAGGAAAGTTACTAAATATGGCAACCAGTCCAATAAGAGGTTAAATATTTTTGCTTTCAAGTCTTTAGTCTCATCAGTGAAGCCAGCAGCAGGCTTCAAACTGGGCTCCATCTTTGTTTTTGTTATTCAGACACATGTGACTCACAGCTTCATACACACATCACAACACACTCAGAGAGAAAAGCTGTTAGCATCAGTTAGCCTCAGGTTAGTGTGACGGGTGTATTTATTGCTCCATAGGAGAGACAGTGTGGCTGTTTTACCTGCAATGCTTTGTTTCCTTATAAGACTCTCTACCTCAGAGCAGCTTTAAACATGATGACGCCTTGTATGACGACCTGGTTTGAAACATGTTGACCTCTTCACAGCTGTGATTTTCACTTTCTCCTTTTTGTGATTTAGGTTGGACACAGCTGTAAAAATCTACAGCTCCTCCCTTTAAGCTCCAACACTGAGGAGTTACTGTGCAATCTGAATATTAGAAGTGCTGTAATAAGTTGTGTCATTGTTGTGATTCTTGAAAACATGCTGCAACATAAAAAGGAAATTAATCTCCTCCTTTTGTTCTCATCAGATCACTCTGCCAAACCTCTGGACAATAAAAGAAACAACTAATGATCCAAGATAAACAAAAATCACATATTGCTGCCTCATGTGTCAGCGCTTCACATTTTCAGAATATATTTGAGGGCGTGATCGTTTTGAAATCCTTCAGGAGAAAATCAAGTCAAGACGGGACAAAGGTTCTTGGAAGTGAATCTGATTTCAAACCACGATCCATCAGTGAGACACAGGACACTAATCTGGGAACTTATGGCTTCGTTGAGACCCTATTACAACACCACATTTAGCTTGTGGGAACAATTTCTGTGGAATGGCTGAAGAATAGTCTGAATAAATCCAGGCTTCAAGTGTGGAGGTGATGGAGGAGCGTGTGTCAGAAGTAAATGAGATACATTTGGCTTTGCTGCCACCTGGCCTGAACCAGAATAGCCACAATCTCACACACACACACACACACACACACACACACACACACACACACACACACACAATTGCGTCTCCCCAAATCCACGTCTGTCACTCTGCCCCATCAGGATCTGCCGGGTCAGGGAAAACCTCAAGGGCAAAGTTCAGGAAACAATTAAGGAAAATAACTGCACTCCAGTCGACCAAACTCCAGCTCCAGTTTGAATATGTGTCTGTTTCTCAGATGGTCTCACTCGTTAAATCATTAACCCCATGACTGGAGACCACAAAGGAGGGAAAGCCACACAGTTGTATGTGAAGCATTTCGATGCCATCTGCGTCACAAGTGACTGTTACAGGAGCTGTGACAGAGAGAGGAGGAGGAGGAAGAGGAGGAGGAGGAGGAGGAGGAGAGCCCCTGTAAATCAATGGAGGCTCCCTGAGTTTGAGGTTTAACCTTCAGACATTCAGCTTCCACCTTTGGCCGACGGGGCACAATGCTTTCACAGCATTTTATCACAGCAACGTGTCAGTGGCACTTAAATAAGATATACATCACAGAGAAGCTAAACATCTCTAACAACTTAACCACTGTCTGTGCAGGATTGCAGTGTAACATACAGCTGCCGAGGCTGAACACGTGAAAACAGTTTTCATTTAATGGCTTTTGGACCTTCAGTGTGTTTAGTTTTTCTCAGCTTGGAGATTATGTTGCAATGTTGGTTTGTCAGTTAGTTCATCACTTTCATGGTGACGGTCACACAGACTTCCCACACATTGGACTCTAATGACTTTTCTCTTTTCTTCTAGCGCCACCGTTGTGTTTCAGGATTTTGAGTGAAACGTCTGTTGTTTAGGCTAAAATGTGGTACATATATATCATTTAGAGCAGTGGTCCCCAACCACCGGACCGGGGACTGGTACCGGTCTGTGGGGCAGTTGTTACTGGGCCGCACAGAAAGAATAAATAAAAATATAACTTCAGTTGCATTGATTATTAGAGTCTGAAAGACATTTTATTTTGAAAGGAACGACCGGATTCTCTTCAACTTAACTTTTGCAATTGCCTCTTGACATGTCAATAGGCTCGGTCACGTGATAAAACTATGACGTTTCACGTATAACGTCAGATACGCTAGCCAAAAAAATAAGCCCGCAAACTAGCGAAAATGAATAAAATACTAACATCTTTTGAGAGCTTCTTTGCAAAGGGTAAGACGACAACTTTTTATGCCGGTCGTGTTTCATTATTTTCGCTGTATTTATCTGCCACACCTTGAAGGTCAGTCTGTGAAAATAATGCCGACATTAAACCGGTGCATGGTGTAAAAAAGGTTGGAGACCGCTGGATTGGAATAACTTAGAAAGCATTCAGGGAGCACAAACCTCCATCAGGACATAATCCACCTGTACTGAAGCTATAGGGCGGCAGTGGCTCAGTGGGTTGGGACTTGGCCGGTTCAAGTCCCAACCTAGACAAAATACGGAGTGTCGACTGGTGGCTGGAGAGGGACCAGTCCAGCTCCAAGGCACTGACGAGGTGCCCTTGAGCAAGGCACCAATCCCCCCAAATGCTCCAGGGTGCGCTGAGATCGGTGGCGTCCTCACCCTAAGCCCTCTCTATGTTATGGGTCCTCTATGTGTGTGTGTGGATTATTTAGAGGGGGCCCTGTGTTTTTAGGGTGGAAATGCCATTTCGTTGTGTGTTTGTACTGTGTACTGCATGCTACAATGACAAAATACAGCTTGCTTGCTTTTACATTGAACACTGCTGCCCCCTGGTGGTGATGTGGAAACACTATCTTGTTAATCCACTACATCAGAAAGGATTTTTTTTTTCTCTAATCTTACTCATAGTGTAATCATTTGTGTCTTTGGTAAAACTCTGTCTCTTAATATCCATTCAGTATTTTTTCCTGTAACGTCGCTAACAGACAGACGGACACAACAATCAAACCAACACAGGCAAAACTAAATACATTTCTGCAGATCTTTGGTTCATACCTGTAAAAAGAGCATGTTAGAAATCAGTTTAGTGTTTTAACATGCTAGCAAGTCACAAGTTATTTAACTCTACCGTGACTTGACTTATTGTTACATTTCTGACTTTAAAATGATTGGTTTTAACAATAACATCTCAGTCTATGACGTGGTTATTGGTACATCTTTGTGAATTTTTATTTTTGAGAGTGAAGATTTCTCTCTAGATTTTGCTCTTTTTGTGTGAAGTGATACACCAGGGGAAAAAAATTAATTTATTTCATGCAAAAAATTGTCAACCCTTGATTGAGAGGCTAAAAATATGAGAGTGCTTTCATGCTGTGATACATCAACACTCTAATAGAGGTTATTTTAAACATGGCAGGATCTAGTGCATTTTTAATATGTTATGTTTGGATGACTGACTTTAATCATGTGAAGACAGATATGACACTGCAGCCACTGGTCTTTCTCCCGGGTACAAAGTGAATGGTTGAGCGGAGAAGCCTGAGCTCTGTGGCTTGAATGACAACAACATAAGAGGATGTAAAGTAAAGAGGTGTAAAGAGGTGATTGGGATGCATGTTGTGTGACGAGAGATTTGTGACGGCGCTCGCTGTAAAAACACATCATGGAAAAGAACAAGAAGAGGAAAGAAACACCAGGTGAATGAATACAGATTTTACATTTAGAGCTATGGTACATATACATCATAGGAACTCTGATTTCAGCACCACACACACGCACATGTGTTTATTTTGCCTGCGTGTTGAGGATTTCCAGGACATTAGAAACCAGCCCTGTCTGCTGGTTGAGTGCACGTGACCGGCGCACACAAGGTTATGGCTTTTGATCACTGCCAATGAGACAGAAAGCATAATAGGATGGAAATACAAGACGACGACACACCTAACAAACCCCTGTACAGATGAGCAGATATCATGTTGTTGTAATACAATCAAATCAAGATGAGGAAACACTGAAAAAATACAGACGAACAAAACAACAACAGGCGATTAAACAATTAAAGCTTTCATTACTCTGTATTATTTCATTATATTGAGCCGTCTGTGGAGGTCCAGAGCTCAGGAAGATCACGTTCTGGGAGTAAAGGATGCTTGGAGGAAGGTAGAGGAAGAGGATCAGGTTATGTATGATTGCTATTCAATATCTTCCATCCAGCTAATCGTGTTACTCTGCTGTCGGTACCCGGCCGTCAATACACATCCTCGGGTTGCTCTCAGTCCACTCTCCACGAGCACATCTCTTCTTCTACTTCATCGCACCTCTTTTCATTTGTTTCGATTTCTCCCTCGGCCTCCATTGTGACCCGGTCTTGTGTCCTTCCACATGATGTTTGCTTTCTTCCCAGGTGCTTTACAAGTCAAACTGTGGGTGGTTTTATGACCCCAGGATGCTCATATAAACTCAAAGAGAAAAAAATCATATTGTCGTGCCTTATACGCCAACCGGCAACTCCTTTGATCCCAGGACGTCACGCCTGCACGAGGCAAAATGTGCACAGGCTGAATGAAATGTAAATGTGTCCGCCTGCAGGGGTGTTATGCAAATGCTGTGCGGCTTCTGTTTGTGCAAAGAGAATGAATATAATTGCAATTCTCACATTTCTGATTGACGCTGAGAAAATAGCCCATTTATCTACCGTGGAGCCTGATGCTCTCTCAGAGACCAGGGAAAAAAAAAGTCTAGATGGGCATCAGGGTTTAAAATCACACAACACCATCAATATTTATCACCGGCACCTCGAGTGGAGCAGCTCATCCATTTAAGTGATTATAGTGGTTATAGCTAAAGTGTCGGCATGAAGAGGATGGAGAGAAAAGCAGGTAAGAAAGCAGATAAGAAGTACTTCTCCCTTTGGAGTGGATCACAGAGTGATCTTATCTGAATGCTGTACTTCACTCCAGGGAGAAGCCAGAACGAGGAAAAAAGAAACTGTTATCAGCAGAGACCCTCTTCACAGTGTTTTCTTTAAACCAACACAATGATCAAAGCATTAGTAACATGACAATCACGTGTAAAGTTCCTCTGCTGGGATCGTAAAAACACAGGAAATTACCCATTCAAAACGTTCAGGAGATACAACTGGAGAAACAAAAGGAAAAATCAAATCAGGTTTTCCACTGAGCTGCTGTTTAATGATTATCAAGCTTGTTTCTAAAGCAAAGCAGACTTGACTTTATTGGAAATGCCTCACACATAAAACTTTTAGTTTCTTAAACATGAATTTTTGAGCACACCTCAGCTGAATTTTTCTTTCCAGAATAAATATTTTGGTTTCTCTGTCTGGGAAATGTACCGACCTCACGGTTAAAAGTTTTACAGCTTCTATCGGGACTTTTTCTTTGAATGAACTTGTTCAGCTTTTCACTGAGAACTTGGATTATTCTGTAGAATCTGTGCGTTATTTCTGAAACGTGTCCATTTTTTGTTCAGTTGCCAGCAAGTAACTTCAAAAGATAACAATTATGATCAATAAATTAAATCATCTTTTATGACTTTAGTTCTCACTGATTTCCTGATCTGGACTGGAAGCGTCTGAATGATTGCTCCTTGCTGCCACAGTTTCCATGTGCCCTAAGATAAATAATTCAAACCCTGACCTGGCTGAGGTGAAGTGACTTGTTGACATATTTTTTGCAGTGAATGCGTCAGTTTTTCGAGCATCAGTTGTGTAAATCCAACCTGTGTCCTGCACCTTTCAGCTTCTGGTTCCCAGATACGTCGGGGTCATCTGTTGTGAGGGGGTCACATGGTTTTACAACCTGCTGCTGCCTCCCCACACTGGGCCAGCAGGGGATCCGGGGGTGAACGTGGACGTGAACACGCTCCGACCACCGGCAGCGTGGAGACTGAAACAGAGGAGCACAGAGAGACTTTTAATTTACGACTGTCCGGGAATGTAACTGCGCACCTGTTGGATGATACTGCTCTCTGTGAGTCTCTGTCTGGTTTTATCAAGTATGAAGCGTTTGGTGGCTGTGTGTGTGTTGGGTCACTGTAAACACAGTGAACCTTCTCAGGAGCAATACGACACTGGCTCAGATGTTTTACTGCAGCTCTGCTGCATCCTGTGGCTGCCAGAGAAATCCCCAAGTCTGTTACTGTATACTGTATGAGAAGATACCGTCATCCTGCACCAGTCAGGATCACATAAAAAGTCTGACAGGATGCTTGGGCACATATTGTACAAATAAAACTGTGACACCACCTGAACAGAAGAATGTGCATATCTTACAAGATTCATTGGTATATTTTAATGATGGTCTTAGAAAGCACTCAGAGCACAAACCTCCACAAAGATATAATCAATGCACTTTCATCTATTGTTGATCTACTGCGTCCACAAAAACCAAAAATCTGATCTCTACCAAATTGTCTCAGATTGTTGACATCATCATCTTGTGGGTAGATTTTCAACAAGATCCATTAAGATGTGAGACTTTATGATTTCTCAAATCATTTCCCTGTAATGAGAGATTTTCTGGGGTTTCAGATTTTATTTCAGACAGGATAACGTCCTTTGATCTCGCCCAAAATGTAATATTTGTTCCTCTGATAATAGCTGATCTCTGAAAGTAAAATCCTTGAAATCTGTTCAGTAGTTTTTCTGTAAAACAAACAAACCAGTGCAGGTGAAAACACAACCTGATTGGTGGAGGTAATAATCTCACCACCCTGCATGTGTTGAGGAAATGTGAGCGAGCTTTATTCCACTGCAAACAACACATTTCACATTCAGAGGGTTGGATCCCAAATGTGTTGTTCACTCCAAAACTTTCACTTATCTCATGTGAAAATCCAGCGTGACCTCTGGGGAGCTGCTGAGCCGTTGTGCTGTAATAAATAAACGCTCGGCTCTGATCTATTTTATTGCTCTGATTGGAAAAATAAATTTTAATTAAAAAAAGGATTTGACAGTAAATTTATAAAGAGTGATGTATATTGTATCTCATCAAAACCAGATTTTTAACGGCCCCACAGCCCCAGTTTTACTGTATTAAGCTGGAAAATAAGCGCGGTCCTAATAAGGTCCACATTGGGCAGGAAGGGATTTTGTGTAATGTCTGACAGAGGACAACAAACCTCACAGCACAGCCATGCCAGCTGCTCTTTAAATAATATGAATAATGACACAACACACTCCTCCTCACACACCTCCTGATGTTTGGACGTCGGTGTTTCTGAACTTTCCAGCAATGTGACATTTACACACACACACTTAATGTCACGACTGTCCAGCTGTGAGGAGGTGAGGACGAAGCCGGGTTTTCAACTTCTCTCTCTTTCATTTGTTATTCCTGCATTTCTGTGCTCAGCCTAATGCAACATGATGAATGTTTTCCAGGAGACGCCGTCTGAAAATCTGCATTGTTATCCTCCTCGTTTTAATGACATCATAAATTTTGTGACAGCCGGTTTTCGAGTGATGTCACCGTTTGAAACAACGTGTTCTCAGATGTGGACGACAGACTCAACAACCTAATTAATAATTTGCGTTTAAATAACCACAGCGTTGTAGCATTGGATTGTTTCACCGTTTCAACTCAGCAGCAATACAAACACCATTAGTTTTGCAAAAATTTCATCATTAATCAAAACATTGGACTGATTTAGGGGACCTAATAATGGTAGCGGATTAGGGCTGCAACGATTATTCGACGTAATCAATTACGTCGATTATAAAAATTCATCGACGCGGAAATTCAACAGTCGATGCATCGTATTATTGTTTTTGTCATTGGTAAAATCAAATACCAGCCAGGAAAAAGTCATCTGTACTTGCAGTTTCCTACAGGAACTGGTGGGGGCAGTATCGCTCCCACTATTGACGTTATTCACAGAAACAGGAAGAAGAAGAAGGAGTGGAAGCACGACAGCGACAGGCGGCAGAACCAACCAATAAAGAGGGAAGATGCAAAACAGCACGGCTTTTTGATTTTTATGTTTTTTTCAGAAGGCTAAATAGCACGTTGACCCTCTCCAAGGGAAATGTGAGTACACAAAAACCAAGACGGACAGTCGACCGACACAAAGTATTACGTGTAGCGGCCCCTTGGATCATCAATGAAGGCGCAGAGAGCTTGGTCTTTACTTTAGGACGTCTGCGATGTACCATAAGCACCATGTACACCTTGTACACCTCGTACACTGTGAAAACTCACTCCGCTCTCTAAGGGCGCTAGTTAAACGTTCAGCTGCCAGCTAGCATACTCGCTAGCCGGACGTACGCTTCCCAATTCAGAGCGTTTAACGTTTACCATTTAACGTTTACCGTTTCTATGACAACACAAGAGCGTGAGGCGAAGAGAAGAGGAAGCAGGAAGTTCAATATCACACAAAAAAAAAAACATAGAAGAAGAAAATACACGCTCTTCAAAATAAAGGCAGGACAGACCACAACGTCACAACGACCACACGTTCTTCCCTGGCTTTGGCACTGCAGGACCATGGATGTCAAACACAACTCGACACTGTGCAAAAGAATGCTAATACAATATATATATCAGACATTTACATTACGGACACTCTGCAAGAAGGAGTCTTCACCGAAGCACTTCCTGTTTAAAATACCACATTAACGGGAAGCATACGTTAGTCGGGGATTCTGCTAGCACTTAAGCTAACCCGTCACCCAGCTTGCGACAAACCACCCTCAGGCAAATTTTTAT